>JAOQGH010000007.1:2732496-2745520 GCA_025769975.1 Gallinago jamesoni | reverse complement strand
GCCAGGCTGGATGGGGCTTGGAGCAACCTGGTCTGGTGGGAGGTGTCCCTGCCCAGGGCAGGGGGGTTGGAACTGGACGGTCCCTTCCAACCCAAACCATTCTATGGTGATTCTATGTCTTCTAACCATGTAGAGGGATAAGACAAAGCCCATGGACCTGTCCCACCAGGGGACTGGGCACAAGAAGGGCACATGGGGCACACTTGCTCATTGCCCGCACATCACTCTGACCCCCCAGCCTCCCTCCTGCCAGCTCCTGTCCCGCCTTAGACTAACGCAGCTCAAAAAAGACATGCTCAAGGTGGCCCAGAAGCCCAAGGAGAGCTTGCAGCATAGCCCAGGCCACGCATGGGGAGGAGAACCCCAGCCCCAGGAGGGGCCATGGAGCTGATGGCTGGGGCCAGGCTGAGCAGGGTCTGTTGAGTGGCTCCAGCTCTTACTGGGCTTGCAGTCGTCGATGTCGGTGTCGCAGTTGCGGCCGCTGAAGCCGGTCCTGCAGGCGCAGCGGTAGCTCCCGTTGGTGTTCTGGCAGGTGGCCCCATTGCGGCAGGGGCTCTTCACGCACTCGTTGATGTCGATCTCACAGGTCTGACCTGCGGGACAGAGAGGGACAGGAACCACATGGGCTGGAGGTGCTGGTGAAAGCCCCAGGGCACGATGAAGACATCTTGGGCACCAGAGTGGGAGCCCTCGCAGCAAACCAAGGGGTGAAGGTGATGGCCACGTCCCATCCACCACGCTGAACTGTGGGGCAGGTCCACAGGGCTACTTGCCTGCTGCTCCCCAGCCACGCTCCCTCCCCTCCACCTTTCACTCCCTGAGCAGCCGAGCAGAGCGGGGGCTGCTGAACCCCCAGAGAGGCCATGCCCCTACCTTGCCAGCCGGAGGGGCAACTGCAGGAGAAGCTCTCGTAGTCTTCCGACTCCTGGCACTCGCCACCATTCTTGCATGGGCTGCCAGCGCAGGGGGCCAGCACGTCCTCACAGGTGGCTCCTGCACAGGCACAAGCACCCGCTGACACCCCCTCCAAAACGATGGGTGACCCAAGACCCCACTATCCCCATCCCATCCCCTGCCCTGAGCTGCTGCCAGCCCTGGGGAGGCTCTGGGCTTCCCCACTGTCCTGGGGCAGCGCAGCTGGGGCTCTCTGCTCCATCCCTGGTCCCCCATGGCTCCAGGCCCCCCATGAAGCCTTTAAACCCAGGCAATCTGGGCTCCATTAAAGCCCTGCACACTTCCTTTGGCAGGGAACTGCTGCTCAGGGTGTCTTTTCCCCCTCGTGCTCCCCCCTTGTCCCTCTCAGCCGCTTTTCCTGTTTATGTCCAGCCGAGGGACACGTTCCCTCTGAACCCTTATCTTCCCTGTCAGCCAGTATCTCCCGAACTGGCCTTTGCTATTTTCCAGACCCTTCCCCTCCCCGCCTGCCCCATCCCTGTCCGTGTGTGTCCCCCCCCCCAGGGGTTTCTATGGCCACTGCCGAGGGCAGGAAACGGCTCACGGCTTCCTGCAATTGTGCACCGGCTGCCGCTCCGGGCGAGCGGAAGCGTGAGGCCGGCAAACAGGAATTGGCTCAGCAGAATCCCCCCCCGTCCCCCCCCCCCCCAAGCCCCTCGGCCTCAGCCTGCTTTTTCCAGCACGAGCATCACAGTGGGAGAAAGGGGCCACCAGCAGCAGCACCGACCCCCCAGGGCGGTGGGGTGTGAGTGGGGCGGTCACCTCAGTGCCCTCCAGGAGAAGGAGAAGGAGGAGGAGGAGGAGGAGGAGGAGGAGGAGGAGGGAGGAAGCTCTTGGCTGGCTGCTTCCCAAAGTTCCTCCGAATTTCCTCCAGCCGCACGGTGGCAGGGGGAGGTGGAGCCATGGCCACGGGTAGCCCCACGGCAGGGCAGCACAAGGGAAGCCTCCGCGCTCGGTGCCGGCTCATTGCAGGGGCAGAGGGACCAATTTGCTGTCACACCCCCAGCAGCAGCTCCACAGAGCTCTGGCGAGGGTCTGGGGGGCACAGGGGGCTCCCCCTCACCTGTGTAGGGCAGGAGACAGTTGCAGGTGTAGCCAGCGACATCATCGATGCACGTGCCCTGGTTCAGGCAGGGGTTGGAAGCGCACTCGTTGATATTGGTCTGGCAGTTGGGGCCTGGGTTGAGAAAAAGAGATAAAAGCGGCTGTGAGTCCGCTCTGCTCTGCATTGGTGAGGCCACAACTGGAATCCTGCATCCTGGGCTCCCCAGTTCAAGAGGGACAGGGAACTACTGGAGAGAGTCCAGCGTAAGGCAATGAAGATGATTAAGGGATTGGAGCATCTCCCTGATGAGGAAAAGCTGAGAGAGCTGGGACTCTTTAGCCTGGAGAAGAGAAGGTTGAGGGGAGACCTTATCAATACTTATAAGTATCTAAAGGGTGCGTTGAAGGAGGAGGGAGCCGGACTCTTTTCAGTGGTTCCCAGTGACAGGATGAGGGGCAACGGGCACGAGTTGGAACAGAGGAGGTTCCACTCAGATATGAGGAAAACCTTCTTCACGGTGAGGGTGCCAGAGCCCTGGAAGAGGCTGCTCAGGGAGGGTGTGGAGTCCCCTTCTTTGGAGACTTTCAAGACCCACTTGGATGCAGCCCTGAGTGACATGCTCTAACATGCTCTAGGCAGTCCTGCTTCAGCAGGGGAGTTGGACTAGATGATCTCTATGGTCCCTTCCAACTCTAAGAATTTCAGTGAAATTCAGTGATGGAGGTGTATTGGTAGGAGGGGGCTGGGGTTACAGTGGGGACATGGTGTCATCAGCCCACCCATCACCCTGGAAGAGCCTCCTGTGCTCAGCTCCAGCCATGGGCACCCAAACTCTGCTGAAGGTCCCCAGGCTGGCTGCACCGCCACATCCCCCAGCCAGACCCGAGGTCTCCACCAGCCCCACAGCGAAGCCTCCAGCTCATCTAGCACCATGGGACGCGCACCCACAGCTCCCACCCAGGCCCCAGTGTCCCTGGACGTGCTCTTACCACTGAAGCCCTCCCTGCAGGTGCAGATGTAGCCACTGGTCATGTCCTTGCAGGTGCCACCGTTCATGCAGGGATTGGATTCACACTCATTATTGTTAATGTCACAGTTTGTCCCGCTCCAGCCTGGGTCACAGTCACATCTGTAGCTGTGGCGAAAAAATTGGGGCATAAAGCACAGGATCTGGGCTGGCCTGGCCCTCCCGGCTACACCAGCCATCGTTTACCCACCAAATCCTGGCTCATAACTGTGCCCTTGCCCTCAAACATCCCTCACCACCATCACAGAGCACGGACGAGATGTGGCACAGTGGGGATGGCTGCTCATCCTGTCTCTACCCTTCACTTTTCTGGGTGGCCCTTTGGTCCCACCAGCCCCCCAGCAGCCCCCCAGTGCCCTCCAGCCTACCCGTTGAGCCCGTCGTGGCATTTCCCGTGGATGCAGGGGTTGCTGTTGCACTCGTTCACTTCGGAGAGGCACTTGGGGTCGTGGAAGCCCTCGGGGCAGAGGCAGGTGAAGCCGTTGATGCCATCCTTGCACGTGCCCCCGTTGTGGCAGGGGTTGCTGGAGCACTCGTCGATGTTGATGTTGCACATTCTCCCTGGGGAAAGGAGGAGGGGTATGTGTGTGTGTGTGTGTGTGTGTTGTGTGTGGGAGGGGGGAAATGTCACTCCATGGGACACTCAGTGGGTGCACACTGCCACCCTGGGAGGGGGCAGATCCCCCTCCAGCCACCCGGGGAACGGCTGCCGGAGGCTCGAATCTCCGGTCACACGTGTACCAGCCACATGGGAGCGGGCTGCCCTCCGGGTAGGGTGACTTCACAGCCCGGCATCGCCTGCCTGGCGGAATTAACCGCGACTGGGAAGAGGCCCTGGGCTCCTTTGGTCCGGGAGGGACTAGGGAAGGGAGCCGGTTTCAGCCTGTAACCCTACCTGCCGCGGCCGACAAAGCCAGGCTTTATTGCGGCTCCCAGGCGGGCAGAAGGACAAGGGGCTGCGCGAGCGGGGAGAGGCGGGGGCTGCTCCCATCAAAGCCCTCCGCCATCTCCAGCAGCGATCAAACAAACCAGTCGGACGAGGCGGGAACCCGATACCCATGGGAGTGGGCGCAGCGGGAGTCGAATTCGCCGCGCCAGACACCCCCGCTTTGATTTCGGCCCGAGCCGGGGTCGCCCTCCTGAACAAACAGGAGTGCTGGAGGGTGCAAAGCCTGCAGCAAGTGGGATCATGGAATCATGGATCACGGAATTGCCAGAGTTGGAAGGGACCTCTGGAGATCACCCAGTCCCACTCCCCTGCCAAAGCAGGGTTGCCCAGAGAACATCACTCGGGAGCATCCAGGTGGGGCTTGAAGATCTCCAGAGAAGGGGACTCCACACCCTCCCTGGGCAGCCTCTGCCAAGGCTCTGCCACCCTCACCCTAAAGAAGGTTTTTCTCATTTAAGTGGAACTTCCCATGTTCCAGCTCGTGCCCATTGTCCCTTGTCCTGTCGCTGGAAACCACTGAAAAGAGTCTGGCTCCATCCTCCTTCAACCCACCCTTTAGGTACTTGTAAACGTAGATAAGGTCTCTCCTCAGCCTTCGCTTGTCCAGGCTACAGAGCCCCAGCTCTTTGAGCCTTTCCTTGTAAGGGAGATGCTCCAACCCCTCCATCATCTCTGTTGTGCTACCTTGGACTCTCTCCAGTAGTTCCCTGTCCCTCTTGAACTGGGGAGCCCAGAACTGGACGCAGGATTCCAGTTGTGGCTTCTCTAGTGCAGAGCAGAGGGGGAGAATGACCTCCCTCAACCTACTAGCCACATTCTTCTCTGCACAGCCCAGGATTCTACTGGCCCTTTTGGCAACAAGGGCACGTTGTCGTGGAAAGTTTGCTATGATGGCAGCATCTCCCTTCCTTCCCGCACTCTTGCCCCCAGCACCACCAGCTGCAGGCATCCTTGCACCACCACGGGGACAGGGGACATCCCAGGGCTCCCCAACACAAGGCTGGATCCAGACCAGGTCCCCGGGGTGCCACGGTGGCCACCGTTCCCTGCTCTCACCTGTGTACCCCGGCTCGCAGGTGCACTCGTAGCCGTTGATCTTGTCGATGCACTTGCCGGAGTCGCAGGGGCTGCTGGCGCAGTCGTCCAGGTTGATCTCGCAGTTGGGGCCTGGGGAGGAGAGCGGTGCCATTAGGGGGGTCCCCGGCTCCGCTGACGAGGCAAAACGAAGCCCCGCCGGCACCGACCGCCGCCGCTACCCCACAACAAAGCGCCTCCACACCCGGCGGCTCCCCGGCCCCCAGCTGGGGCGGTTCCTGCCGGCACCGGGCACCAAACCGGGAGAACTCGCCCTCACCGAGGACACCCCAGGCTGGTCCCGGCACCAGGGCGGCTGCTGGTGGTGGTGGTGGCCCAGGGCCAATCCGCCCAGGGACAGGGATGGGACCGGGGTGCCGCGCGGCACGGCCGACCCGTGTGTAGCCCCCGGGGGGGTTGTCCCTCCCGCTCACCTGTGGTCCCTTTGAGGCAGAGGCAGTTGTAGGCGTTGTTCCTGTCCTGGCAGGTCCCCCCGTTTTTGCAGGGCTGGCTCTGGCACTCGTTGATGTTGATGTCGCAGCGGTGGCCCGTGTAGCCGGGCTGGCAGAGGCAGGTGAAGGCGGCGATGCTGTCCTTGCAGGTCCCGTAGTGACACGGGTCGGGGTCGCACTCGTCGATGTCGATCTCGCAGTGAGCGCCCGAGAAACCTGCCACCAGCGGGAGGGACACGGGGTGAGGACGGAGGAACACGGGAGGAGGATGAGGGATGCGGGGTCAGGATGGGGGACACTCCTTCCTGCCCTGGCCAGGTGTGGGGCAGTGCACTGGGGTGGCTCGACCTGCTCACCCTCCCTGCTGCGAGCCCCGGGAGTGGGGTGCAGGCAGCGGAGCACCCCATCGGTGGGGCTGGTCAGACCCCAGCTCAGGGGCTTTGTCCTGGGGTGCACAATGACCCCCATTAAAGCCACCTCGGCTCAGGAGCGGGGCCCCCCGCTCGCCTGCAGCTCGTCCCGGAGCGCACTGGGGGGGGGGGGGTCAGCCACAGGCCCCCCCCGAATAATAACCCCCCCCCCCAAGCAGATCCTATTCTCCTGGCCGGCTCCCTCCCCGCCGGGCTGGGGGTGGAGAGCTGAGGACAAAGTACAGCTTTGACTAGACCCCGCCAAGCCCACATAGCAGCTTTTCATCGGGGTTTGGCATTAGCAAGACACTAATTAGAGGCCATTCAGCTGGAAGATTTCTGGCGGGAGCTGCTCCACAAAAGAGCCACTGTTTGCCACCAGGGCTCAAGTCATCATTTTGTGCAACCGCTCCTTGGGTTTCGGTCGGCGAGCCCCCGCAGCCCTGCACCTTGCGTCCCCATAGAGGCAGCTTTATTCCTTCCTTCCTGCCGTCCCCCTCGCTGCCGCCCGCCGCCGAGGCGGGGAGCACGGCCGGACGGCTGCTGCGGGGCCACACCTAACGAGCACCGGGCTTGTTATTGCACCCGGCTGCGGGGCTGGTGGGCTGCAGGGCTCTTGCTCGCTCCTCCATCACAGGGAAAAAGTCATAGCAGCGCGACTGACTCCCCAGGAGGTTTGGGGACACCCCTCCGTGGTGGGTGTTTGGGGAGATGGGCCCGTGTTATTAAGTCAGCAAAATGGTTTTGCACCACATTATGGGGCGGAAAGGTGGCTTCTTCCCCCGAGCCCCCCCAGGAGCCCTCACCTTCGGTGCACTCGCAGCTGTAGGTGTTGGGGCCATCCACGCACTTGGCCCCGTTCTTGCAGGGGGTGCTGGCACACTCGTCGATGTCGAACTGGCACAGGTGCCCGTTGAAGCCTGGAACGGAGGGAGAAGTCACGTCCCTGCGCAGCCGCCGGACCCGCCGGCCTCCCCCCGCCGCCGGGCAGATCCCGCCAGGCCCCCCGCATCCCGGCCGGGGCGCCGGGTTTCCATGGGGATGGCTGCTGGGGGCCCTGAATGCGGGGCTGCGACCCGCCATTGAGAGCATCTTATTTACATCTCTAGAGGAGCAAAGTCTCTGAACTTCAAAACCTCCTTTCACAGATTAACCGTCTCCCCATTCTCCGCTCCACCCCGTGACTTTGACACCACATTCAAAGCCGCTGGCGCGGCCCCCCCGGCCCCCGGCCCTCCTTCCCAAAGAGGGGCCTTTTCAAGTGCAAAGCCACGGGGTTTAATCCTCCTTCCCCTCTCCCATGGGCCGGACCCGGAGCAGCATCGCCCACACGGGGCTCAGCCCCTCGCTGCTACGGGGGGAAACCCCCCATGAAAAGCACCGAGAGGTGCTCAGCGCCCTCTCCCTCCCCATTTTGGGAAGCTCTGAAATTTCAAGGAGTTCCTTTTCAGCTCCTTCCCAGCTCGAGCCGGGATGCACCACGGCTTTGTTCCCACCACCACGGCGGTGGGACGGACGCGGCGTACCGGTGGGACACTCGCAGTGGAACTCGTTGATCTTGTCGAGGCAGTTGCCGTTGTGCAGGCAGGGGCTGCTGGCACACTCGTCCGTGTTGATCTCGCAGTAAACCCCCTCGTAACCTGGGGAGAGACCTGGCGTCAGCGCCACGGCATGGGCAGGATGGGCAGCTCCATCTTTGGTCCCTCCATCTTTACAAAGGCAGCTCAGGAGATGTGCTACAGGTGGTGGGACCCGAGGCGCAGGCTGCTCCATGGATGTCCACCCCAGATCTCCCTGCCTTTGGCTTGATCCAAGCCAGGAAGCTTGGCAAGAGGGGGAGCGCAGCGCAGGGCTGATGGTGCCCAACTCATCTCCCATCCCCCCCCCACTGCTGGGGTAGAACGTGCAATATTTACCAACCTCCTTCTTTCCATTGCTGTCCCCACACAAAGGCACCTTCCATGGCTTCTCACCCAAACCAACACCCAGCTGAAGCTCAGGGGCACCCGGAGCCCTCCCGCCACCCGCACCCAGCACCGGGGGCAGGGGTCCGCGGGGCTGCCCACCCACCGGGCATGCAGATGCACTGGAACTCCCCGATCTGGTCCAGGCAGGTGGCATCGTTCTGGCAGGGGTTGGAGAGGCACTCATTGACATCAATCTCGCAGCGGGGGCCCGAGTAGCCCTGCAGGCACTGGCACTGGAAGGACCCCTGGGTGTTGATGCATTTCCCTGCGTGTTCACAAGGGTTGGCTCCTGCAAAAACACAACCACGGCTCAGGGGACACGCTCCCGGTGGCACCGGCGCCTTCCCGGTGGCTGCTCCTTGGCCACCCACATGAGCCCAGCCCCGGCACTCACCCAGCGAGCACTCATCCACGTCCTGGTTGCAGGCTGGCCCCATGTACCCCGAAGGACACGTGCAGATGGCTTTGCCGTTGACGGGGTTGGTGTCACAGTTGGAGCCCTCGTTGCAGGGGTTGCTGATGCAGGCGTCGTCGAGGTGGCACAGCAAACCTGGGCAGCAGAAGGCAGGCGCGTGTCAAGGGTGATGGGCACAACCCAGTCATCGCACCCAGACCTCAGCTAGGGGCCAGGGGACACGCGGGGTGCTGCCACCCCTCCCCATGAGCAGGGGGCAAGGCGGGACGGGACCTCACCTGTGCGGCCGTGGGGGCACTCGCAGTAGAAGGAGGCCACCCGGTCGTGGCAGGTGGCCCCATGGAAGCAGGCGGCCATGGCGCAGTCGTCAATGTTCTCGCTGCAGTCCTCCCCCGTCCAGCCGTTGACGCAGACGCAGTTGTAGCCGCCGTGGTTGTTGTGGCAGGTGCCCCCGTTCTGGCACGCGTTGGGCATCAGCTGGCACTCGTCCACGTCCTCGGTGCAGTACTGACCTGCCAGGGGACAGGGCACCTGCGTGAGGCTGGTGCTTCCCAAGCTCCTGCAAAGCAGGATGACTCTGCTCTTCCCCACCCCATCCCTGCCATCCCTCCGGGCAGGATCTGTCCCCCCAGCCCACCCCCGTGCCACCCTCGCTGCCGGTGGTGGTGTTACCTGTCCACTCGGGTGGGCACTGGCAGTTGTAGGTGTTGACCCCGTCCACGCAGGTGCCCCCATTCTTGCAGTTGTTGCCCGGGCAGTCGTTGATGTTCTCCTCACAGTTCTGGCCCGTGAACCCTGTGCGGAGGAGACGTCTGCTGCGATGCCAACCGACCAACCGGCCGTGCCACTGCCTCAGCCCCCCTGCCGCCACCCCCGCGCCGATGGCAGGCTGCTGGTTATCGGGTGCTGAGCGTGTCCCAGGCGCTCCCAGCCCGGCTTTGAAGCCAGCCGCCCCGTTTCATCCCCAGCCCCCTCCCGCCTCTGCCGGGGCTTGGTTCTGCCGTGCAGGTTTCCCTGCCAGGCCACCATCAACGGAGCCCGCAAGCGGCGGCGGCTTCCTCCACGCAGGGCAGACGGGGCGTCCCCCGGCGCGGGGCTCGCCTGCCAAAGCCCCCCCGGCTCCGGAGATGCTCGCCCTGAGCGGCGGAGGATCCGGCTCCACGGCAAATCAGGGATGAAGCGGGGGCCGCTCCCACCGAGGCTTGCGGCACCCGGTGCTGAATCACCGGCTTTTTAATTTCGCATGCAAAGAGCCTCAGCGCTTCCCCCGCGGGGGGATCCGAGTCCCTGGCAGGGGGAGCCACCGCAGCGCGGGGCTAATCCCAGCCCACTTGCTTGGATTCATGTTCTCGCCTCCACCTGAGAGCGCGGCAGGAATGGAAACCGTGCCGCCCCCGGCCTCCCCCGGCGCCGTCTGCAGCGGCAATGAAACGGCCAAAGCCCCTCGCAGGACACCTGCCGAGCCACCCCGTCCCCCTCAAACTGCCACCTGGGTTAGGAGCCACCTTTGCTGTAAGGGCAGCCCAGCCTCCCCAAGCCCCCGAACCAGCCCCCGTTGGGTGTCTGCCTTCCCAGCCCAGCCAGGGGCTCGGGGTCGGGATGGCAATGCCGGAGGTGCCGGGGTGCACCTGCAGCTCCCCCCCCCCAAAACTCCCCAAGGTGTTCTGCAGGTCCAGACCAGGCTGCTCCCCACCACGGGCAGCTCACTGTGTCACCTCCATGGGGAAGGGACCGGACTCATCCTCTGTGGGACCCCCAGAACCTGGCCCAGCTGGGGTTTTCCCCCCCCCCAGCTCTCTCCAAGGGCCGTGTTTTCCTCTCCCCCATAGCCTCAGCCCCATCCCTCGAGGAGCAGCACCAGCTATTTACGACTGCTGGTAGGAGTCCAAAGCAGATAACGTTGATTTGTGCCTCGTTTTTAAGCAGCTGGGCTGAGACTGAGCAGCAATAACTGGCAATGTCCTAGATACCAGGATTAACGCGTTTTGAACCATCCGAATGAGTAATTAGTACTGCAATTACTTTAAACTCAGGGTTACATTCTACAGCGATGGCATGATAAAACAGCCAAGATTGGTTTAACTTGAAGAAACCCGGTACGGCCAGGCCTCTCCGGGAATGAAAGGGGGACATTGTTTCAGGTCTGCTGCGCCGCATACCAGCGTATCAATCACCCTCTTATCATGAGAAACAGCCCCCCCCAGTCCCTCCTGCCTCCACCCGAAGCCGATGCAGCTCCTGCAGTGAGCCGTGCCGGATGGCGGCGGTGCCGCGGGACCCCCCCCACCTTCTCTACCCCGCCAGGAGCGGGGGCCGTGCCACCCTGCAGGAGACAAACCAGCTCGTGCAGCATGCAAACCTCCTGGAAACAGCCCACGGAGCCGCAGCTGGGTGTGAAAGCACTGATCCATCCTCCCCCTCGCCCCGCAGCAGGGATGCTCCCCCAGGGCCATACCTCACCCCGACCTGCCCGACGTTTGGGATGCTGTGGGGAAAGTGCCTCGTCAGCGGGAATGGCAGGGCAGGGCCAGAGCTGCTCCCCCTGGTCCCCGCGGGCCGGGAGCTGCTGCTCCTCCCAACCAGTATCACCCCTGGGAGCTCCCGGTTCATCCCGGAAGGAAAGGCTTCCTTCCCCGGCACCGCTCGCCCCGTCGATGCCTCACTGGCCCCAAGGACAGGAGCTTTGCTCCAGGCTGGGTGGGGGAGCAGGAGATCCTGCAGGGCCCTGCGTAATTTGGATGGTCAATCATAAAATAGTTGGGGCTGGAAGGGACCTTTAGAGGTCCCAAGGAGCTGGGACAACTAGATCAGGTTGCTCAGAGCCCTGGCCAACCTGGCCATCAACGTTTCCAGGGATGGGGCACCTACCACCTCCCTGGGCAACCTGGGGCAGTGTCTCACCACCGAGTCTCCTGAATTAGTGCAGCCGAAAGCTTTGGGAAGGGGACTGAACCTCTGAGCCCGTGTCGGAGATGAAGATGAGATCCCCCATGCTGCCCCGTGGGGATCATGTGTCTTCCCCCGGTGCCAAGCTGGGTGGCCAGCAGGATACAGGTTCTTCTGTGCCACCTGGGAGACCCCGATGCCACGTCCCCAGCAGTGGTGGGGCAGGAGCTACGGCAGGGGGAGACCAGAGCTCCCCCCAGTAATGCTGAGCACCACCTGGGGCGCAGAGCAGAGAAGCTGCCAACCCCTCGTCCTGCCCCAGCCCCTGGGGGGCTACGGGCAACCAGAGAAGATCAAAGCAATCCCACGAGGGACTTTTTAAAGCTTTTTTTTTCGTGCTGCCCACAGCTTCCTTCCGAGGGAGAGGGCGATGCGTCCCCCCTCCGCGTCTGCCGCAGCCAGACAGGGTGGCCGGCTTGGGAGAGAAATGGCACTCGCCCCCTGGCAAACACAGCCCCCCAGCATGGTGGGGCCGCAGCGGGCAGTAGCCTGGCTCGGGGCTGTGGCAGGAAACTCTGATATTTCATTTCTCCTGGAGGCGGGGGGCTGGAGGGGGGGGAGTGTGGGGCCACAGGCGGCCCCTTCCGCTCCCCGCAGACTGCTGCCCAGGGCAGAAGCGAAAGGGCTCGCCGGGGTCAGGGACCCTTTTCGCAGCCGCTTCTCCTTCCTCCAGCACACCGGGTGCCAAGACTGCCTTGAGGGTGCCGAGCTCCCAGATAGGGTGCTGAGCCCCCCGACAGCCCCCTCCCACACGACCCCTTTCATTCCAGAGGCTGTAATTCGGTCCTTGCCGGAGGGAGCAGCAGCGAGCACGGAGAGGGTCTCCCTTCCCCAACTCCACTCGCACTCGGAAACTATCCAAAATAGCTATTCCGGCCTAATTATTCCATTCTGGAAGTGGATTAAGCTAAAGCGGAAAAAGGCACTCTTATTCTGGAATATGAGCATCCGCACAGGGGCCTCGGCTGCAACACTTGTTTTGGAAGAGCTATTTTGGTGAATCACCAAGTCTAAAGAGCCCCCGGGTGACCTCTCCTCTTCGGGCATCGCTGGCCAACATCCTCCCGAACGCTGGCAGCACGGGGAGCCCCCAGCCCCCCGTTTTTGTCACTCCCAGAGCCATAACTGGAGGGGGGGGGGGAGTGGGGCGTGGAAGAGAAGACTGGGAACTACTTGTTTAGAGGCGGCAAAGTGATTGCAAGGGGGGTCCCTGCTCCGCGTCCCCTCCCCGGAGAGGCAGCCCCTACCTGGCAGGCAGGTGCAGTCGTAGGTGGTGTCCCCGATCTGGCGGCACGTCCCCCCGTTCTGGCAGGGCGAGGGGTTGCAGGGCACGTAGAGGTGCTCGCAGTTCTGCCCGGTGTACGCCGGCTTGCAGGAGCACTGGTAGGTGCCCACCTCGTTGGTGCAGCTCCCGCCGTTCTTGCAGACGGAGGGCGAGATGTTGCACTCGTTGACGTCCTGCTTGCAGTTGGCCCCGTGGAAGCCGGCGGTGCACCGGCAGATGTAGTGGGCTTCGAAGGGGACGCACTGGCCCCCGTTGGCGCAGGGGTTGGAGGCGCAGGGGTCGGCCTGCTGGCAGGTTTTGCCTGGGGGAAGGCAAAAGGGAGGGAGGATGAGGATGCAAACCACAGCTCTAGGTGAGAGCCATCTTTAGAATCATAGAATGGTTAAGAGTTGGAAGGGACCTTAAAGATCAGGGAGTTCCAACCTCCCCTGCCCTGGGCAGGGACACCTCCCACCAGACCAGGTTGCTCCAAGCCCCATCCAGCCTGGCCTTGAACCCCT
>JAOQGH010000007.1:2708818-2729208 GCA_025769975.1 Gallinago jamesoni | reverse complement strand
CCCGCTTCCCCCCTTCTCTTCCCCTACTTTTTTTTTTTTTTTTTTTTTTTTTTTAACCCAATTCTGATTTCATTGTTGGGGATTGTGTGAGAATTTGTCAGGATTCGGAGACATTTTGAGTTAATGAGACGGCATTATCCAGGCCAAATGAAAAAGAAAATGTGTATAATAATAAATCAGGGCATCTGCTCGGCACACAAAGGGCGGCGGGGGAGCAGGTGTGCATCCTAATGAGGCAGAGCAGCTGCCGGCGCCCGCGGTCCTATGCCCGGCTCGCCGGCGGCTCCGAGCCCGGGGGTGCCCCGCGGCCCCGCGTGGGGTGACGGCGCTTCTGGGTGGCTGCGCCGCGGCCCCGCGTGGGGGAATGCAAGGGCTGAGAAGGGGCCATTGTGCGGGGGCCCGGCGGCCGGCGAAGGCACGCCGCTGGCAAACCGCTCAAGTGTGCAGTCATCTGTTAAAAGCACCGCTCTTCCTCCCCCCCGCCCCCTCCCCACTTCCACCACCACCACCACCATCATCATCACCACCACCACCACCCCCTTCCCCCCCCCCACCCTGCACCACACACGCTTTTTTTTTTTTTTTCTTAAAACAATCCTCCGGGCTCTGGTGGTGGCTGGTGGACAGGGAAGCGTCACGAGATGGTCCAATGGGAGAAAAAGGTGGAAAAAAAAAAAGGGAAAAAAAAAAAGGGGGAAAAAAAAAAGGCAGGAAAGAGAAAAAAAAGGAGAATAAGAACAACAACAACAAAAAAGTTTGATGCTGGACAAAGAGCCCCGGGGGCTGCGCGGGAAACAGCGAGTGCACGGGAACGGCCACGGCGTGGGCTTTGGCCGTGGGCAGCCGGGATTGGGAGGGGATGCTCCGCACCCCTCGGGGGGGATGGCTGAGATCGGGGCTCCCACACCATCCCGGGGCTTCAGTGAGGCCAGGGCGAGGGGCGCGGAGACGAAAGCCCTCCCACCCAATTAGTTTTCGGACCGTTTCCAATTTCAGTGCAGGCAAGCGCTGGTTTGAGCTCAGGGATGGGAAGCCAGAGCAGAGCCCAGCCTGAGCCTGGGCACGGTTATTAGCAAAGAGGTTAATTAGTGATTGGAGGAACTCCCCTGGGGAACAGGGGAGCCCCTGCCTGAAGGCACAGGGGGGTTTGGGGCTGCTGGCAGTGCCCAGGCTGGGCTGCCCAGGTGCTTTCCAGGCTTTTGCTTCAGGAAACCCCTCAAGTTTCAGGGAGTTTGCAGATTTTTGATTTTTTTTTTTAAATGGCCGTCTATACGTTTGTTTTAAGAGCTGGTTTATGGCTGTGATCAGCTCGAGGGTGCAGCAGGCACCGGGGAAGGGCTGAGCATGGGTCTGCCCCGGCCAGAGGGGCTGAGCTGAGCGATGGGCACGTGAGGGCATCGGGGGGGTACGCTCACACCTCGCATATACCCTGTGAGAGGGGTATTTCCAGCCACTGGGAAGTGCTGGTGAAGCAACTCTTGAGCTAAAAAAAAGAAAGCAATAGAAGACAGGCACCCTTAAAATCCAGCAGCCACTCCTGTGACCCGCGGAGGAGTTTGCATCACGCAGGGCTGGCATCTGGGCAGCACAGAGCCCCTGGGGACGGTGGCAGGGAGGGGGGACAGACCTCGCACACCCATTGCACACACACCACGCCGTCTCCCAGCTCAGGGAGCCCTCTCAACCTCCTCCCATGGTTTCCAGGCCATCTCAGTTTTCTTTCCAAGCTTTGAGAGCAAAAGGCCTCTGAGGGCAGGGGTGTCTCTGTCGCGATAGTGATAGCGCTGCTCAGCAAGAGCAGAAAATGAGGACTCCAGATGCTCCTCTGCTCCCACATGGATGTGCCCACGAGCAGCTTCCACAGCCCTCCCGCATCACCTGCGGACACTTCTGCACAGAAACGATGCCGTTCCTGCCCATGTTTCCATGTCTGAGACGAGGCAGGGAAGAGCACGGCTGCGCACCGAAGCCATGGGATGAATTTCCTCCCCCAGAGCCTCTCGACTGCACTTAAAACCCCGACAACCTCCTGGCTGCAGAGGAAAGCCTGGAGACAAGCCTCGCATGCAAAGCAAGAGATCAAAAACCAGGTGAAGACTAAGGCCAGCCCAAGACGTAGTTATTTTTCAGCTCTCCTAGGGCTGGAAAGGCTGGATTCAGCAGAGCCAGGTTCGGCTCCCAGCCATGCTGCCACCTCATCACACATCCACCTGCTTCTCCAGAGGCTTAAAACCACTCCTGAAGTTCAGCCCAGGGAGCAAAGCTTTATTTTCTGTAAAAAAGACCTAAAAATACCGGCGGGTGGTGGCATCAGGGCTCCCAGGTGAGCAGACATGGAGGATGTGAGGTCCCCGCGGGCACAGGCGGGTGAAGATCACCCTGTGGTTTTTCCTTTGGCATTTCCCAAGCGAGGGCTACCCGAACCAAACCCCAAGCAGCTTATGGAAATCAGCATAAGAGACATTAAAGCTATGCTTTAATTATAGATATATGTGCCGGCAGAGGACAGGGCGGGTGCTCCAAGATCAAAACGGCTCAGAAGGGCCATTAGAAACCAGCTCGGAGGCAGCGAAAGGTGGCCAAGCTCCCCGGGGTCCTGAGGAGCCTCTGTGAAATCCCCGGAGCGGCCAGCGTGGCCGTGCTCCCGGTCCCACGCGTGGAACGCACGGCCCCTTCCCGACCCAGGCAGGGACGGCTAAAAATACCAGTGTCTCTCCCTCCCCTGAGCACGCAGCTGAGAAAACGTTTCCATCGACTCACTGACCTCCTGAAGAGGTGCTCCAGCCATGACCCACCACGCCGTTTTAGACGGTGAGGGAAGGTGACGGGCATCCCTGCCCCGTGGTGATGGCCCAGCCCTGCTCCAACGCACGGCGCTCCCTCTCCCAGCACTGAGCTGGCACAGGGAGCAAGTCAGGGCAGGAGCAGTCTTTTCACTTCTAGGATATCCTCTGTGTCACCTAATCGAGGGATTGGGGCTGTCACCGAAGGCAGGGGACAGGGATGCAGCAGCTGGTCCCCATCCCCGCGGACGGGGATGCTGCGTGTGCTCCTTGCGGGTGCAAACACGCTGATTTACACCCCCTGAGTGTCGGGGGGTCCCCTCCATCCTGGTGGCTTTTTGTTTTGGGGGGGTCAGGCAGAGGCTGGGGGCTGGATTCCCACAACACTGGGCTGTGACACATCTTCTCCCTCCATGTCAGCCCCGAGCAAGCGCCCGCGCCCGGAGCACAAACCGCTACGAGGAGGGGGAGGCGCAATTAATAACGCGCCGCGCTCCCGACCCATAAATCTCCGGCACGATTCACGGGCAATGGGAAGGGTGAGGGAGAAGGCCTTGTCCAAGGTCAGACAGTGAGTCCCGGGGGACGGCCTGGGAACGGCAACAGCGGCCCCCAAATTCCCACCCGGCTCCCAGCGCCGGCCGAGCCCTGGCCAAATCTGGATCTGCTCAGCGTGGGCACGCGCGTTTGTTGTGTCTGCTGCGCATCCTTAACGAGTTACAAACGAGGGCCCAACGCTGCAGTAATTTCAGCAAAGGCTCCAGAAGAAAAAAAAAAAACCACAAAACAAAACAAAAAAACACACACACAAAAAAAAAAGCTAGGCAGATCGTATAATCAAAAGCATGAATGAGCCGCCGAAATATCCGAGCGCCAACAAGCCCTGCTGCCACGCTGCTGCCCCGGCTTCGCACGACACACGTGCTCGCCCGGGCACGGTGGCTTCCAGCACCTCCTCGCCCCACCAGCAGGGTCGGGGTGCCCACCCCGGCCCCTCGCTAGCCCGTGGCCACCACGCCGGGTAGCTCCGTGCGTGCGGCTCCGCCGGCTCTTTGTTCGCTCGCTCCCGGCGCGCGGGGACCTTTCTCCCCCGACCCACCAGCAACAGGTTTCGTGCCTCCGCAGCAATGCGGGCACTGGAAGCATCCCGAGGCAGATGTTTCTGCGACCCCTGACCCAAGGCTAATGTTTTCCTTTCTGCGCTAAGCTGCCATCTGCCACAGCCAGCACAGATGACACCCAGGCCACACACCCCCCCCCCAGCCCACCCCGGCACGGCACGGCGGCAACGGGGGCTTTGTTCAAATTTGGGGAGGTGTCAGCCCTGCACAAGCCCAGCCCGGGGGCTGAGGGGGGGGTTTCGGCAGCGCTGGGTGTATGGGGTATGCCCTGGATGTGTGTGTCGGGGGGGGGAGCTCAGTGTGCATCGCCCCACAGCTGAGAACGGCCGCGCTCACATCACCCACCGCCCTCCCGCCAGGCCCCAAGGACCTCTCCCCAAGGGCTGAGACGGTGGCAGGGCGGGAGGTAAAACCCACCTCAGGCTTAAAATGGCACAGAATAAACCAAAATTAAAACGAAAACCAGGTGTCAGCTGCAGCGCAGCCACTGGACACACAGGGGCTGTCCCCTGTCCCCATCCCATGGTGGGGGGAAGGTCTGGGGGGGCAGCCCCATGGTGTGGGAGGGGAACGGGGGTGCTGGCGGGGAGCCCCATCCCAGCTGCTGGCCTCGTGTCCAGGCTGCCTCTTATCTGAGCTGCTATCACATAACCTCTTCCTCACCCTCATCTGCTGGAGCCATAAACGGCCCTGGTTGTTTTCCCCAAGGTACGAGCACCGTGGGAAAGCCGAGGAGGACCGGGGTGGGGGGGGGAGGTCTTCACTCCAGCCCTTTTTTGGGGGTACTTGAGACTAATGGGGCCAGGAGGATCCTCGCTGCCTCTGGGGCAGCAGCGAATGGTCTCCCCCACCGGGAAGAGCAGCCCCCACCCCAAGGCTGGGCTGCAGGGGATGCTGCTGTCTGCTCCCTGGTACCCGTGACCCGGAGCAGCCACCCCAGATGAGCCACCCTCCCTGCGCCCCAGAGTCCCCAGCAGAGCCATCCCAACGAGGAGGTGGTCCAGAAACCTCAACCGTGACCTTGCGTGGGATGGTCCCCCACCGAGGGACCATCACACCCACAGAGCCCTCTCCATCAGAAAAACACACGGCGTGACAGAGCTCCGCCAGCGCGGTCGGGACCCCCGTGGAGCAGAGCAAGCGGGCAGGCGCCAGCAGGACACCCGGATTTCATGCGTTTGAGGGCCAACAGCTGAGGGAAGGAGACATAACCACCAGGAGAGTCCCCCCCCCAGCTGCACACAGACCACAGCCACGGCAGGCTGCTCCCAGCCGCTCAGCGGTGCCACGACCCTAACCCAGCGCCCCCACCACCCTGGGGGTAACCGTCACCCCCGGGAACCACAACTGCCTCCTCTCTCCCCTTCCCCCCCTGCGCAGCCCCAGCAGCTGCAGACCCCGGGCGTTAAGGTTGTTTTCCAGCAGCCATCCACGCACAGGAGTCACTTTTCCAGTCATGCCAGTGGCTCCCTGCCTGGCACAGCCGGGAAGCAACACCCCAGCTTTCTCCTGAAGTTACACCCTTCCCTCTAAGAACGCGTTTCCTGGGTGCCAGCCGGGGGAACCCTGATCTCCCCAAGCTTTGATCCAACCAGAGAAAGGGCCATTGCTCGGGGATACGTCTCTGTCTCACCGAGAGAAGAGATCTGCTTCTCACTCCATCTTCCCATCCCATCTCATTCCATTCAGTCCTATTCCATTGCCTCCCCACAAGCCCCTCCTATGTTCCTGCATGGTGGGACACTGGCCCATCCCAGAGAAGCTGTGGCTGCCCCATCCCTGGAGGGGTTCAAGGCCAGGCAGGAGGGGGCTTTGAGCAAGCTGGTCCTTGGGAGGTGTCCCTGCCCAGGGCAGGAGGTTGGAACTACGTGAACTTTAAGATCCCTTCCAACCTAAACCTAATTCTATGATCACTGGAGATCACAGGTGCATCTGACTGTCTATGGGATGGTTTCCCAGCAGCATCAGCCCCCCTTAGAAACATCCCACAAAGCGTGTGAGCACTCTCCAGAGCCAGGAGAAGGCAGACAGCCCTGGAAAATGGTCCTGCTGGGAAAGCAGAGCTCAGCACCCCGTGCTGTGCTCCCACCTCCTGCTCAGGGTGGCATGGCACCCCTGGGGCCAGCAGAAGGAAGATGAGGAACACTTTTGGATGCTGCCCTGAGCTCCGTGGGGCTGTGGATTCTCCCTCCTGCCCTGGCAGCCCGGGGCTGCTCCATCCCTCTCCCAGCAGTGGGCACAGCCGGGCTCCCCGCATCTCACCTACAGCTTTGCTCTGTGGCTTCTGGCACCCACCTCCATCAGGAAAACCAAAGGCTTCACCACAGCTCCCAGGAGAGCCAAAGCAGAGCTGCCCAGCTCCCCCTTGCCCATATGGGGTACCCTGACCAGGCGATGCACCCCAAAGCTCTCACCAGCCTGGCGCCGGCACAGCCCCATAAACGCCTCCGGCAGCCACAAAGCAGCTTCCAGCACCAAAACCCAGCACTAGACCAAACTGGTGGTTTTTGTTGTTTTTTTTTTATGAAGTCCCATCCAGGCCTTGCTTTATTAAGCACACTGGGACACCAGCCTGGGAAAAAAACAGAGTTTCACACAGGGAGGGTGGTTGGCAAAGCAGCAGGTTACTTCGAGTGACATCAGGTTAATAAAGCAAGAGCAGATCCCCAGTCTTGTTTAATTAAAAAAAAGCAAACTGCAATCCGAAGTCTTTGATGTGTTTTTTTTGTTCCACTTCATTTTTGACCTAGCCCAAGCCATCTAATTGAGATTTTAAGACCCAGACTTTCATCTGGAGAGAAACTAAAGGAATTCCCAAAGCTGGATGTACTCATGGACAGGAGTGGGGAAAAACTCCTCCTACCAGCGCGAAGGAGAGGAGGAAAAAAATGGCTTTGTTTCTTAAGCAGACATTAGTCAGGACAGTTTGGGAATCAAAGTTCCCATTGTAAGGAAAAACAATATAATCCCATTACTAAGCAAAGTGGCCTGGCTATTCACCGGGTGGTAACCAGCTACCTGGGAAGGAGCTGCCTTTCAATGGAGCTTCATTCACAATAAACATGAAAGATGTCGAAGGAAGAAGCCAAGACAAAACTTGCCTCATTCCCACCCTCAACAATGGCTGCTATGAATTTTTTTTTTTTTTTTCCCCCAGTTGATGTTTTTTATATCCTCTGCCGGTGTGAATCCCCATGGCCCCATTGTTTGTGGGAGCCCTGCGCTGAGCTCTCCTCTCCCTGCTCATCCCACTCCCTGCTCATCCCACTCCCTGCTCCTTCTCCTGGAGGAGCCCATTCATGGGGTGACCATGAAGAAGGATGCTCTTCCAGAGGAGGATCCCCAGGGAACAACCTGGGCTGAGACCAGCAAATGGTCCCACCGCCCACTCGTGCGGCAGGGGCGAGTGTCTCGGGGCAGGTCCCCAAGCAAGTGCCCACACGGGTGACCAGTGTCCCTGTTAGACACCATTAAATTACCCGTCTCCTCTTTTCCAGCAGCTGTGGCACTCGAGAGCACCCACTGCAACTTCTCCCTGCTTCAATTTTCCCTTTCTAAATATCTTCCCTTTAGAGCTGTTTTATTTTTTTAAACCAGCAGAAGAAAAAAAAATCGGAATTTGGGGGAGATAAGGGATTTCCATCTCCCCAGGCCACCTGCCAGCCCTTCCCCATCCCTTTCGGGGTAAATCCCCATTTTTACCCGCTTTGCCCACACTTGCTGCCCGTGCAGGGTGAATTCAGGCTGCTTGGCTCCCGGGAGCTCTGGCACACTCACAGTGTCACCATCTCACTAAGTGATGATGAACTCTTTTTTTTTTTTTTTCTTTTTTTTCCCCTTTTCCCCCTCAAACCAAGCTTTGGCTAAACACCGCGCTGCCCGAGAGCCAAATATGGAAAACTCCCACCCGGGACACGCGTGACCCCACCATCCCACTCTGCTCACGCTGAACATAAAACTTGAGATTAGGATCTGAACAGCCACCAAGAGTTTAAACAAGCTATATTTAGCCCCGATATTTATAAACAGGAGGAGAGGGGGGTTTCGCAGAGCACAGGGTTACCCCTGCGGCACAGACCCTCCCGAAAGCCAGAGCAATTTGTGCCGGGGCTGTTTCGGTGAGACCGGGAGTGGGCAAATATGGCAACGGCTGGAGAGCAAGGGATCCAGCTCCTCACAGCCACGAAGCTGCTGGTTTCCCTCTGCAAGCAAAGCAGAGTTCCTGAAAATAGTTTTTAGCAACAACAACAACAAAAAAATCATCCCCTCTTCCCCTTGGAAACTATGACCCGAGGGACGCACAGCACCTCCGAGCAGACGGGTATCTGCTCCCGGGATGTGTATCCCGGGATTTCTGTTGCTGCCGAGTTTAACCAAGGAAACGGGGAGGGAGGGCGGGAAGACTCTGCCTCCGACACCTTTTGCCGGCAGAAATCCCTGTGTCAACATGACGCCCTCGCCGAGGGAGCGGGGACAATGGTGGCGGCTCTGCCCTCCGGCCGCAGCCCGCATTCCTGCCCCCCTCCCCTGGAAACCCCCCTTTTGTGGGGAGCAGCAGGCCCTGTGAAAGGGCCGTCTGTCGCCCTGCCTTTTGACTTGGAGGTCTGTGTCTAACATTTTAATAGGGGCTGGGGGCGGGGGAGAGGTGCCCCCCCCCCCCTTTTCCCGGGTGCTCCCCCACCGGGTCACTCTCCCAGCCCGCCCCGAAGCCGGCGTGTGGGGCTCGGGGGTGCTGCACATCCCGCCATCCACATTCCTCCACCTGCCCCAGGAGGAGCCATTCCATGGGTCAACTGGCCCTCGGTGCCTTTGGGAGGGTCTTTTCCTCATTCCCCGCCCCCCCCCGGGTAAGGATGCTCTCCTCCGTGGGGCTGCTCATTCACAGCAGGGAGTTTCCATCTTAAAATAAATCACTGCACGCTCACAAACACTCTGCCCCCCCCCCAGCAGCGATGCCAGGGGGGAGCATGTGGTCCTTGGGGTCCCCATCACCCCACTGATGCAGGTGCTCTCAGCGCACGGACATGGGATGAGCAATTGACAGAGGGAAGACCCTCCTTTGGTTGCTCCTCTTGGGGACAGTTGCACTGGACACCGGTGGTGTCACGTCACGCCAGGAGGGTGAGGAAGAACCAGGAGGCAAGGCTCAGCCCTGCAGCCCTTGTGACAGCCTGGGGCTGATCCTGCCCAGCCCTGGAGGTCCAGGCAAAGCCTGGAAAACCAGGCTCTCACCTTCTCTGACTTTAGACCAAGCCCAAAGCAAGAGGGTCCCCAGCCCCTGGGTGCTCCCGGCGCCCAGCCTTCCCACCGCCCCCACCGCTTGCCTGCGGGGTGCCCCTTCTATTAAATAAGGGCAACGTTATAGCATCATTAAAACTTAATAAATCCATTTCCCATATAAATACCATTAAATTCAGATTTTGGGGAAGGGAATTAGGGTGAAAACTTGTTAAAAGAAAATGACTTCTGCGCAAATAAATTTTTGCGACTTGACTGAGCATGAAAGTTTCCCATTAAAATGCAACTCTGCTCCCTTTGCTGGAAATGTGCAAGGGCCTAATAACCAGGGCCTAAACATTAACTGTTTAACTGACTTTTCCAATATTAACTCCAGGCTGCCGTGGGGGAAGGGGGAAGACGTGACGGGTGAAAGCTTGAAGCAGACCTTAATTACTGCTGTGTGAAGGGAGCACACGCTCCGCTCGCCTGCTCCCAAGGGCCCTTTGCAGCCAGAGGTGGGACATCAGCAGCCACGAGCAGGGATGAACCCCGCTCTGCAGGACCCATCCTGGGACAGGCTTCCAGCAGGACCCAGCCAGATTCTTCTCCCTAAAGCCCATGTATGGGGTTGAACTGCGGTCCTGATCCTGCACCTCTCACACCGAGCACTGCACTTCCCAACAGGCACCTCCATCGCCAGATTCACCTCCCTGAGCTGGGATGTGCCTGGCAGGTTGTGCTGCTCCACCTCACACCACGGCGGGTTTCGATGCTCAGACACCCAACAGCACATGGAGAGAAACTGAGGCACTGAGTAGACCTCACTTGATGTAGATGGAAACCCTGACACCATCCCATCCCACACCACAGACCCCTGCTGTGGGCCACCTGCCAGTGTGGGAAGGTGAGATGAGATCCACCAGATACTACACTAGAGCTGTAGACCAAGGTGCTGCAATGGGCCCAGGCCCTGCTGCGCACCGGGGAAGGCAGTGGGTGCACAAGTCTGAATGGGCACCATTACACCTTGGCCAGATGGCCACCTGGAAGCAGTGCTGAGCTGCTCTACCAGGAAGCCTCAGATATCAAAGTAAAGACTGGGGCATCCCAAGGTGGGCATCTCTAATCGTCCTGGTGCTCTTCATGCAGGCAGATGGGATCTGCCATGGTCTAGTGTCACTAAGACTCAGGGGAGTGCTGCAAAGCTTCCCACCATCACACGCGATAGATGTGCAAAGAGAGTTGTGCTATTAGGTCCAACTGGGGCTTCCCAAGCCCTTCAGAGCCCTGGCTCTGCACCCCTGATCAGACCCCACTGATGCTGGAGATGCCAAAGCCCTGACCCGCATGTCTCTGCTCCCAGATGCCTCCGAGCTCAGATGCCCAAGAAGCAAAACCACAACGCTCCTCCCTCAACACCAGAGCATTTCTGCTGCTCATTCCAGATCTCTGGCCAACACCAATAGCTGCAGTTTTAACTCAGACCAAGGTGTGAGCAGAGCCCTGGGTTGGTGAACACCCAACATAATAATGTCCATGGTCAGCAGTCCTTGGGATGGTGGTAACACCAACCCATCGCTGCTGATACCCATCAAGGCCAACCCCAAGGAGCCTGGCACTGCAGAATGGAGCCCTTCCATGGACAGATAGACTGAAGAAGCTGGGATGCCTCTTCCCTCCAGCAAATCCAGGCTCATGAGGTCACCATGCAGCAGGACAATGTCAGGGACCTGCAGGATTTTGGCACAGCCACTTCCAGGTGCTGGGGCTCGGTGCTGTGTGCCATTGGCATGCAATGAGATGAAAAGACCATTTGGAAAGCATCTAGAATCACCCCAAACCTTCACCTCTCTAGCCTGACGGTCTTTCTAACCCTTGGCCCTGAAGTGAAGGGCTGCAGGAGGTCAGCCTCAGACCAGTCTGGGCAGTGGTGAGTGAGCAGCACAAGCACCCCATGGTGCTGCCTTTCCCAGGTGGCAGCAGGAGCCAGCTGGACACAAAGCCACCCACCTGCAGTGAAGCAGATGGATCCCAACCACCTTTTTGACCCCTAGGATGGAGGCAGGACTCAAGCCAGACCCCATTGCAGGTCTGCCTTCCCAAGGGGGGCTGAGTCGTCTCTTTCACTCCACAGCCCCAATATATGTTCTAAAACCTCCTGGAGTCTGGCAACACGTTAACCATGGAGAAGTCACCATCCAGATCCAGAGCTTACCAGGCCTCAGTAACTGCACCCCGAGGCTACTCCCTCGTTAAACACCCTGATGCTCTATAAATTTCACATTCCACCCATGTACACAGGTAGTTACCATTCGGGACACCTACCAACACGAGCAAAACGAGGGTCAGCACACCTCCAGGCCTGGAAAGAGCAGGTTAATTTCCAAACAATGTTATTTTAAAACTTGCTAACTGCCTGCTGATTATGTTATCCAAGCCTTTAATTGGGGAATAGCGTGGCCTTGCAATGACCAAGTGTGTCCCCCTCATGCTACATACAATAAACCGTAACAGCCTTGGAGGTGAGGCCAGGGTGTGTAGATACAAACGGATGTATCGTGGCTTCCAGCAGATAGGAAGACAGCAAGCCAGAGGTTTGGGTGGAATAAAATGTACCCTGTATGATGAAGCCAGCCACATCCAGCAGCTGTCCATGGAACAGAGCCCTGTGCACCACATCACACCATGGGATCACATATTTTACAGCTACAAGTACCCGGCCACTCTGTTCTCATCCTCTTTGCATCCCGGGGAGCCCCTGAGCAAATTCATCTAAGCAGGTATCACCCCACCTCTGCTGCTCATCTCTGACCTGTGTTGGCCCCTGCCCAAGAGCAGTACAACCCTCTGGCCACCACAAACACCAAGCCATGAGAAAAATCAAGCAAAAAAAACCTCAGCCCAACCAATAAAATCCCAAGGCATGTTAGCAGGAGTCAGTGGGACCACCTGAGACAACTGATAACCATCACGCCGCCTTGCAGAGAGGAGAGATGTAAACAAAGATTCTTCTAGAAAAAGAGCTGCAAAATCCCACTGCTGTCCTAGTGACCTCACCAGCTGGGCTTCTCAGCTACTGGAATCCACAACAGGTGACGCTTTTGTATTTTTAATCTACCCTCTTACCCATTTCCACCTTGTTCTTTCCGAGAATGAGATCAGACTCGAAAGAGCCATCAAGAGTTCTCAACATGGCTGAATCACCGCTCCTCTACTTCTTTAAGAGCTTCCTCTGGTTGATTGTTCAACACTCCACCCTCTTCCTCTCCAGCACGGAGACTGCATTTTTTCTTTGTTATTATTTCATGGAAATAACGTTGGGTTAAAGCACATGAGAAAAACCAAACCAGAAGGAAACTTCCGCCCTTTACAATGAGATAACAATGACCGAGCAGTTGAATAACTTGAAGGGCGCAGAGAGCTGCAGGGCTCGGATCGCTCCTCTGCCTTCCTGGTTGTCTCCTGAAAGAGTTTTGAGCTAAAATAATCATCTCTTCCCACTACGGTCCCCCTCTGAATGTTTTCTTCTAAGGTTTCTGGCCCGCTGCCCGTGGAAGCTGGTGGTGGCAACGGGCACCAGCTCAGGAGCCATCGCCCCGGCTGAACTCCCAACGCCGCGCTGATTCATAAACAGAGGAAGTACTTTAGCAAACCGACTTTTCCCCCTTTTCAGCGCAAGCCTAGTGATTAATTTAACTTATTCTTTCCCTTTGCCGTCTCTCTTTGGCTTCTCCGGGCCAGAGTAAGACAAACCCAGCCGCGGCTCCCCTGACTTTAATGGTGAAAGGCTGGTGGAGCGGGGTTTTGAAGCTCAGCCCTCTTTCATGCCATCTGCTTTTAACTAGCGGAGCAAGGGAGGTCCTGGGAACAACCGTCACATGGCACAGCAATCTAAAATCAGCCCCGCTCGTTTGCAGCCATGCCAGTCAAAACTACGGTTACCCAACAGTCTAATTAGGAGCTCTCACTAGAAATCAAAACGTCCTTTTGGGAAACCATCTCATTTCGTCTGGGAAAAAATGCCTTAGTCAAGGGCGAGCGCCTGTTCTTGGGAAGCCGCAGTTCCCCCAGCGCCGTGAAACCACAGGTTGAACACCGCAGGAGCCGTCGCCTGCTGGTCCGAGCCCAAGGCAGCCTTGGACCTTCTAGAGCTCCAGATCTGCTGCTGCAAGTGGGACAGAAACACCTTCAGCAAGGAGTCTGGGCACGGCGCACGAAACTCCGCCGCTGCTCTTCCAGCACCGAAAGACCCGTCCGCCCCTGCCAAGATGGAAAGCGGCTCCAAAGGCGGCTTAATTAGGCTGCTTCTGTGGCGAGCCCTCCAGCCCATCAAATGCTCAGTCCTCTCCTTTCAGTTAAAGCCCGGCGTGCCCCGGGACCGCCTGGCAGAGGGACAAGCAAGATAAGGCACCTGGAGTGTTCCAAACTATCGCTGTAAAATAATAAAAGGCGGAGAAAGCCCCTCGTCTCGCACCGGCGATCCCCTTTCCGTATTGGGGCTGATAACCGGGGTTTGGGTGTTATCGGAGGCGTCTCGGCGTAACCCAGCGGACCCTCTCCCGCCACGTAACGCCGGAGGAGCGTCTCCCTCGTCCCCTATTTATTTCACTCCGTTTTCTAATTGGATTTGTGGGGGCAGCACAATGGGGCTTTATGGCCAAACTTTGTTAAGTGCCAGGCCGAGCGGAGCCGTGGCCAGCAGCCAAAACGGTGCATTTCACGCAGGCGCCAAAGGGCAGTGCCAAGCTTTTCTGCGTCTGGTATCTGTGTTCTTGGCTCTGCTTTGTTTAAGAAGCTTGGAAGCAAAACTCCTCGTAAAAAGAGATATTCGAACAAGCGGAAAAAAAAAACCCAAAAAACCCCGGATTTTGCAAGCCGCTATCAGATACCTTGGAAAGCTGCACACCTCCTCCAGTCTGGCAGGACCTCTAATATATCTGCCCCCATCACCCAGCACAGGACAAGTGCTTTAACACGCTGCGAGCACCCCACACCTTGGTGTCCTGCAAAAATAACTCGCACACGCTCGCGAAGCCATCCCGGCGTCTGCAGCCAAGAGAGAGAGAGGCGGTTATTCACAGCTAGCAATGAAGAAGTTCCTTAAAGTTAACTTTTTCTCTTAAAAAAAAACCCACCCCAAGCCTACTTTGGAGACTTCTCCTCCAAATAGAGCTCGCACACATCAGATCTAATTAGATTCCATCACCATCTGCACATGAAATGTAAATCAGGAGTTGCAGAGACTTAAGAAAAAAAAGGGAAGAATGACCACAAGGAAAAGGAGGGGTGTAAGGTTGGGGAGGGGGTGGAGGGTTGGGCATTCTGGGAAGCCATACATGATTAGTCACACAGCATTAATCTGCCTCCCTTAACAATAGCTGCCGAATTTCGACCGAATCCCAGCTGTCGCTCTTTGAATGAAAGAAAACAAGATTTAGAGCGTCAAGCGTTGGTAAGGGCTTCTGTGCAAAAAAAAGTGGCGTGCATTCATTAGTGGCTCACAAAGGGACCCAGCCTTTGTCCATTAAATTGCTCATGTGCCTGATTGATTTGCTGATTTATTTGCACCAAAGGGTTGGGGGGCTCAGCTTGGAGAAGGGGGCGGGAGGTGCCCGGCTACCGGGCAGAGTAACGGCACCCAGGCAGATTTGCAAAAAGCAACACACATTGTCAAGGGAAACTGCCATTCAACAGGTTGGGATTGGAAATGCCTTCAGGTTCCTCCGCCGAGAACTTCCTATTTGGAAATTTGGGGTGGGTGGGAACGTCTCCCCGCCTGCTCTCAGCTCAGGCCACGTTCAACAGGCAGAGGGGAAATCTGGCCGGAAAACAGAGCCTTGCCCATTCACATTTCTTTTATGGAATAGTTTTAAAAAGGGAGCTGGAGTCTTATTCATTTCTCTTGGTTATTGTTCCCTGGGAGCCTGGAGTGAATCGGCCATCGCTGCGGTGGGTCGGTTGGTCCTTCAAAGAGTCCCAACGCTTTATACATCCGTTTCCCCCCACAATCGGCTTGGAGAAAGCTCCTGCCCGGGTGCCAGGTCCCACCAGGAATACCGAGCTGGCACCGGCATTGGCAGGGCTGCAGGGAGGAGGTGGCCCCGCTCCACTGCCTGCCCCGGGCGATGCCCCGTACACCCACGGGCATCAGTGGGGCATCTCCAGCAGCCAGAGCCACGCCATGAAACCTCTCTTGAACGTTTATTGGAGATGTACCGGACACCGCGCCACGAAGCGCCAGCGTGCGGGGGACAGAAAGGCAACGCTTCAGGGCCAGGAGGGAGTCGCTGGAAGACAGATAGACAGACAGACAGACAGACAGCCTCCCTCCTTGCCCGACGGTCCAACGAGCGCCGCGGGCTGGCCCTACCCTCCTGCTCCATCGGCAGGGCAGTCTGCATAGGTTAACACCAGCAAAACATGGCCCTTTGCCCATGTTTTTCCACCCAGCGAGGAACAAAGCCCGATCCTGCCAGACTCGCGGCGACTCCTACACGAGCAGGTTATTCCTGCCACTCAAGGAAAGAAAGCGCATCTTGCCCCATTAAATCCAGAGCCTTCAAAGCAAAGTCAACATGCATGTCAATACTTTGGTCGGGGGGGAGATGAAAATCCTCTGGCTCCTCCATACTTACTGGCACACCTCCGTCCCGTTGAGAAAAGTTTCACACTTGCCCCCGTTGAGGCAGGATTCGGCGAGCTGCGTGCACCGTAAACCTGCAAACAGAAGGAGAGCGTTAGCCACGGGGCAGGACCCGGGTGGCAGAGGGGAGGGCTGCATCCCCTGGTGTCACCCAGACATGGGGGAAGTTTAGCGAGAACCCTCCTGGAAGCCTGGTGGGATGGGGGCTGCAGCAGCCGGCCCCCCCCCCCCGCCAACCCGCAGGGTGATGATGGAGGCAGGCAGGGACCACACGGACCCATGGAGCGCTGGAGAGGCTCACCTAAAAATAAACTCGGGGTGGGCTTGAGGGGAGGCTCTGCCTTCTCCTCCAGCGGGAGGACTGACGGAGAGAAACCCCAGATCAGGCCCCCGAGTGACAAATGCCATTTGGGAAAAAACCACCCGCCCGAGGGCCCATTAGTTGCCATTAACCCAGTAACGAAATGAGTCGCCCATCACAACCTGCTATGAGTAAAGGTTTCATTGTCTGGCCCTCGGAGCCAAATTCTGCGCAGTTACCACAGCAACTTGCTCAAAGTACCCAGAATCGCTTCCGATTTCCACCCCGGGGCTCGCTCTTCCCCTTCTCAGCCCCGCTCGCTCTTCACGGCAACCGGTTTGGCCACACGCGTGTGCGGCCAGAAGAGTTTCACCGACACCCCCAGAACCAAACTTCTCCCCCCGGGGACGGCTGCCGAGCCCCGCACCCCCCTTCCCCCGGGGGACATCTCCCCTACCGTCGGGGGCTCTGTCCCCTGCCCTACGTGTCCCACGGGGGATGGAATGGGGGGGGGGGGGTGGGGTGGGGACCACTCTGCCTGGGCACAACTTTCTACAAACTTCGGCCCCGAGGGGCCGGGGGCCAGGCACGGCTCTCAGCCCGGTGGGGAGCTGGGTGAGGGCAGCCCCGCTGCCTCCCCTTCCCCAAATCCTCCCAGGACACTCCCGCTACGGAGGAGGCTGCTCGCCCGGCACCGGGGAGGGAGGGGAGGCCTTGCGGGGCCCCGGTATCCCGTCCCCCCCGCCTCGGGTCGGGCAGCTCCCCCGCTCCACCCCACATCTCCGGCCACTTTTAGGGCTCTTTACCCCAGCCCCGACGGTCGCCCAGCGCTCTGCGGCGAAGCACCGAGTCCCGCCCAGGGGGTAGAAGGGGGGGGGGGGGGAGAGAGAGGGGGGCGCGTAGGGGCCCCAGCTAACTTTCAAGAAACAGGAAACCAAGAAAAATTTGCAAAACGGTCAAAAGCTCTCGCGGAACAGCAAGCAGGAACGCGGCCGCCCTCCGCGCCCCTCCGCCGGGCCGAGCCCGTCCCGAGCTCCGGCTCCCGCCGCTCCCCGCCGCGCCCTGCCCCGGCCGTCCGCCCCACCGAGCTCCGCTCCCCTCCACCGACCGCCCCACCGAGCTCCGCTCCCCCCGACGGCGGCGAGCGCAGTTCCCCGCAGCACCCCCCGGTTCCGAGCTCCGGTTACCGGCGGCCCCGAGGGCCGTTCCCCCGCCACCTCCTCCGGGCCCCCCGCCGTGCCGAGCCCAGCTCTCCCCTCACCCCCCACCCCCGGTTCCGGTCCCGGTTCCCTCGGCGGCGCCGAGCTCCGGTTCCCCCCCGCCCCCGCAGAAGCTGAGCCCGGTCCCCAGGCATCCCGCGGCACCGAGTCTCGCTTCCCACGGGGGACCTCACGTCCCGGACACCCCCCTTCCCCCCCCCCACTCCACCTCCCCCCAATCCCACCCTGACGGTTCCGCGCTCCGGTGCTCCCCGCCGGGACCGGAGCACACCCCTCGCCCGCTCCCCCGCTCTCGGCAAACTTCCTGCGGGGCGTTGGGGCGATCGGTTCCCCGGAAGGTCCCGTCGCGGCGGCCCCTCACCTCGAGTCAGGGCGGGCAGCAAGAGCACCAGGAGGCCGGGCGCCAGGAGCCGCTCCATCCCGCTCTGCTCCCGCCGCTCACAGCCGCATAGATCCGCGGGGGGGCTCGGCCGAGCCGCTTGCCGGTCCGCGCTTGCCCCGCCGGGAGCGGCCCCCCCCCCCCCAAACCGAGACACACCGCGACCCAGCGCCGAAACGCAGCGACTCCCAGCGCCGGCGCCTCCCGCGGCTGCTTCAGCCCCGGCGGGCCGGGCCGGGCCGGGGGGGGCGGGACGGTGCGGGGCGGGACACGGCGGCGCGGCACGGCACGGGATGGGACGGGACGGGACGCTCCTCCCTGCCCAGCCCGGGGGGCTGCCGCTGGGAACCCCCTTCCCGCCACCGAGGGGTCCCTGCGAGGGGCGGGAGATGGGGTGCGGGACCCCGCGGGTACCCCCGGTGCGGACCCCCCCCCCCCAACATGCAGCCGCCGGACACCCCCAGTTCAGCCCGCCGCCCTGCAGCCATTGGACACCCCCTGGGCAGTTCCCCCCCCCTCCCGTGCAGTTTCTCCACCCCCCCCGCAGCCGTCGGACGCCCCCAGTGCAGCCCCCCCATGCAGTCACCGGACACCCCCAGTACAGCCGCCCCCCTGCAGCCACTGGTCTCCCCCCGTACAGCCTCCACAGCCAGCCCCCACACAGCCCCAGTGTAGCCCTGCACACCCCCAGTGCAGTGCACCCCCCCCCGCCGCCCCTGCAGCCACCGGACACCCCCAGAGAAGCTTCCCCATGCAGCCCCCCGACAGTCCCAGTGCAACCTCCCCTATACTGTCCCCACAACTCCCCAGTGCAGCCCCCTCATCCTTGGTGCAGCCCTCCCATGCAGCCCCAGTGCAGTCCTGGATACCTCTGTGCAGCCCCCCCCCCCAAATACCCCCTAAAGTCCCAGTGCAGCCCCTGGACATCCCCAGTGCAGCCCCAGTACAGCCCTGATGCAGCCCCCTTACCACCCTCAGCCCTGCAGAGCCCCCCCAGTGCAGCCCCCCCCCCCAGCCCCGGAGACACAGCCCCTGCTCAGGGACCGCAGCAGGACCCCGGCCCCCAGCCTGACCCACAGCGTGTCTGACCCCCCCCAGGCACACACACCAGGGGGCACGCACAGGGATGTGCGTGGCCGGTTGCGTGGGGGGGAACCAGGGCTTGGGCTGAGCATCCCTTGGGGGTCAGAAGTGGGAGCTGGGCGCGGGGCGCGTTGGGGGGCACGGGGTTGGGATTCCCCCTCTGCCCTGCGCCGTGACACAGGGACGTGGAGCCCTTTTCCTTCACGGGGGGTGCCCGCCCGGCCCGGGGTGGGATGTTGTTTGTTTTGGGCCGTGAACTCCTGAACCCGGACCAGCCCAGAGCCCGGACCAGCCCCACGCGCCGCATCAACAAATAAACAAATAAATTAGGAGAAGAGGGGAAGCCAAACCCGGGAGGCAGCAGCTCGACAACCCCCAGATGCGCGCAGGCTTCCCGTGCATGCGGCGCTGCCTGTGGGTCCCCACGCCATCGTCCCCAGGTCCCCAGAGGCCCTCTCCAGCCCCCCCACCCCACCCTCACCCCGGCCATCGCTGTGCTGTGGTCGAGCCTTGCCCCACCGAGCTGTGGGATGGGAGCGTGGGGATGTCCCACACCAAACCCAGCCAGGCCCTGAGCTTGAGGATGGGCTTAATCGCTTAAACTGGTGTTTGCTGGTGTCACCCCGGGGCTGTGTCTGCCTTGGAGGGGGTTGCTCAGCGGCTGTACCCACAGAACACCCCCGCCGGAAACAGCCCGTGCAAAGGGGGGCTGTTTCACACCAATGAGTGATGCTTCCTTGTGGGGCCGTGGGGACCAGCCCCGCTCACCGCGACACCGCTCCTCTGTGTCACATCACGGCAGGACAGCCCGGCGCCTCGTCACCGCAGCCCTCCTGCCGCCGCGCCTCCAAAGTGGGGGGCAAAAGCTTGGAGTGCAGAGAATTTGGGGGACAAATCGCCCCGGGGGTGGGGGCACCTAAATTCCGTGGGGCTTCTGGGGGGTCTCCCCCTGAGCCCCTCCGAGCTGTGGCTGTTGGAGACTCTTTTCCAGCTCTCAAACAGGGGGGCGTGCGGGGCCGGCTGCCGGCCTTTGGCTGAAAGCTTGGGAAAGAGGAAGAGGAGGGAGGGTCGGCAATGGGTTAATGGGAAGGAGGTGACACCCTCATCTGTGTCTCTCATCACAGGGTGCCTCTTCGGCAGCCCCCCGGGGCTCATCCCGTCCCATGCCAGCCCCGGTGTTATCCCACCGCTTCCTGTTGTAAATTATTTCCAGAGCAAGTGTGAAACAATTAAACAAACCGAAGGGCAGAGTCTGCTCCTCACATCAAAGGAGCCAGCCCTGCAGCGGGACCTGGCTCCCCTGCTCTCCCCTCCTTCCCTGCTCCTCCCGCAGTTGGAGCTTTGGGCTCTAAAACGGTGCCCTGATCCCGGGGGGGGGGGGTGTGGTGGGGGCTCTGTGGGGAGCACGGCACCATGTGGGGTTTGGGTGCCATGGGGAGCTTGACCCCGCGCTGAAACCTTAGAGCATCTTGTGGAGATGGCACTCGTCCTGCTCCATCGCGGCAGAGCAGGGGCAAGGCCAGGCCATCGGTGCGTTTCAAGAGCAAACGAGAGATGCCTTAGGAGGAGAGGCTGAGGGAGCTGGGGGTGTTCAGTCTGAGGAAGAGGAGGCTGAGGGGAGACCTTCTCGTGCTTTATAA
>JAOQGH010000007.1:2671405-2682317 GCA_025769975.1 Gallinago jamesoni | reverse complement strand
CCAGAGAAGCTGTGGCTGCCCCATCCCTGGAGGGGTTCAAGGCCAGGCTGGAGGGGGCTTGGAGCAACCTGGTCTGGCCAGGGGAGTTGTAACTGGATGATCTTTAAGGTCCCTTCCAACCCAAACGATTCTGTGATTCTATGATTATTTTACTTTCCCTGCAGTAACAGAAGAGCCTGAGTCCATTTCTGGGACCTGGTCGGGGCAGCTCGGTCTGTCACAAGGGGAGGTGACCGAGAGGAAACAGATGTGTGCTCCCATCCCAGTCACAGCACACCCCATCCCAGCTGAGCTGTGGCAACTCTCCTGCGTGGGATGGCCACCGCCGAGCCGTGTCCGCCAGGAAGCGTGAGCGAGGCTTTGCGTAGGAGCTTTTTTTTCCCCTGTCTGCTGTGCACGGGATTGCACCAGTGACTGTCACACCAATGTTTCCTCTTCAGGCTTTCACCTCCAGCTAATTTTTAGAAGGGTTCTCCCGGTCCCCCCCCCCGAGGCTGCAGCACGGGGCTGGGGCGCTGCCGGCTCTCCCCAGGCTGGGCAGCCCCTCGCCTTCCCAGCTCCCGGGGAGCCCAGAAAAGCTTTTCCTATATGTTTTGGGATCCTCAGGGAGCAGGACCGTGGCTGTGGCAGGGAAAGGGGTGTTTGTCCAGCTGCAGCGGGCTGGGATGGGATGATGTGCATCCCGAGGGAGCCAGGGATGCTCCCAGCTGCAGCAGTCGGTGCTTCCCAAGGATGTGGGGTCAGGATCGTAGGATCATATAGGATCATAGAATCGTTTGAGTTGGAAGGGACCTTAAAGGATCGGCCCCACCTGGCCTGCCCCCTCATTTGTCAGTCATGAAAATCAGCATTTTGAATCTGCAGCGCACAGTGGGGAGGGAGGGTGTTTCCGAGCCCCCGGGCCAGGGCTGGGTGCCAGCCTGGGAGCGGGAGCACGGCCGGGAGCTTGGCGGAAGGAGCCCTGCGGCACCGGCAGCTCCCCCAGCATCTACCCTGCTCCTCGGCGGGGGAAACTGAGGCAGGGGCTGCCCTCGCTGCTGGCGTGGTGGTGAAATCGAGACCCAGCTGCTCACTCCCATTGCGAGCTTGATACCTTCAGCTGTGTTTTTTTTTTCCTTTTTTCTTTACAAATCGTTTGTTTTGCGTGATCCAAAACCCCCGCTGTTTTGCAAGCTGAGGGGCTTTCGTAAGAGGAGGGAGGGGGAAGTTTTGCAAGCGCAGAGAACTTGCATGTGCCTTCTGAAACTGAGCTTGACCTCGGGGCCCGGTGGCTGCGCCTCTCGCCGCTGCCTTCCCCTTTCTGCCTGGAAAGCGGGGGCTGAAATGTCACTCAGGCTGGCCTTATGGTAAGAAGGGCCACCCCTGCCACGAGTTCGCTTGGGCTCAGCTGAGCTCCGCGGGAAGGGGACACGCACCCAGGGGAGCTGGGTCATCGTGGGGGTGAATGAGGTGGTGAATGTAAAACTCCAGTGCTTTCTACCTGTAGAGCAATTTTCCTTTGCTCTGCAGAAGCCTCTTTGTGCTCCCAGGCTGGGCAGGGAGGGTGTGAAGGACGTGACGGTGCTGCTGATCCATCTGAGCCTCCCTGGCTTGGAGCCGGAGCCGGGAATCTCCCCATTCCCTGTGGTCATGGCTCTTGCAGAACCACTGAATGCCCTGAAAACCTCTCTGGAGCAGCGTTTGGGTCCGATTTGAATTTCAGAGCAGCAGGATCCAGCCACGTCCGCTGACCGGAGGCAGCAAACTTGCACCCAGCCACGTGGGTGCTGGCGTGCACCTCGAGGGTGCCAGGCTGGTTCCCGCACCGAGCTCCCCATCCCGCATCCCATCCTCCTCCCGCCGGCGGAGCGGTCTGGAAGGACTCGGTTACCGAATAGGAAGGGGTGGGGGTGGGTGTGGGTGTGATAAATACGCACAGATAATTTTACTTCAGGGTAAGTCAATAAATTACTAAAGAGCCTTTGATTGTGCTCTCGGTGCTGCGTGTTGATTTAAAAACCTAAGACATTTAGCCTCAATTATGTCTATTTGTGTGTCTTTCCTGCCTCGCTTCTCCGCGGCGCAGGGGAAATAACCCTGGCCGTGTCTGCGTTCCCACACCTCTCCCACCTCGGCCCCGCTCCAGATTTCACTCCTGTCCCGATAACCCTTCCAGCGGCGAGGGGGAGAGGATCGGCTCTTGGCACGGCTCCTCCCCGGCTTTCTGTGCTCGCTCTGGCCAAAAGCACGAGGAGCAAAAACATCCCTGGATGTTGCTGGCCCGACGGGCCGGTGGGCTGTTTTGGGGCCAGCCAGGATGGTGGTTTCCCCAATTCTGGGGGAGGAAAGCCAGCCTTGCTCTGCAAAAAACTGCTCCCTGCTGCAGGAGTGCAAACCACATTTCCCCACACCTCTCTAGGGGAGACCCCAGCCAGGCAACGGGCCCTGAAGCCGGATCCCCTCTGCATCTCCAGTTTGGCCACCGATGCTCCCCACGGGCTCTGGCACAGCCCCGCTCGCCCCGTGCAAGCTCTCAGCCGCGTGTGCGAGCCCCCGCGGGGGGGGATTGAAGTGATGCTCAGACCACACAGGTCCCTAAAGCCGCCGAGGATTGGGCTTTAAACACAAGTTGGCACCGGCGCCGCTGCTGCTCGGTGGCTCGGCTGGGGACGTGTCGCCACGCGAGGGAACAGCTCTCTGCACGGGAGGGCTGCTCTTGTCAAAGGAGAGAAGGGCTGTGGTGGGGATCAGCTCTGCTCTGCTCCCCGGGGTGATGCTCGCTGAGCTGCTCCATGTCCAGAGCGGCCCCAGGACCCTGCTCCTCCGGCTGCCGGCCGTGCTCCCAAGGGCATCGCTGCTTTCCCTACATCAGGAATGCAAAGTCAGCCTCCAGAGTGGAAGTTCATGGTCAGAGCCCCTTTTGCAACGGATGGCGGGAGCTGTTAGGGCCGTGTCATCAGAAACGAGCTCCTTCCCTCGGAAAGAGGCATGCTTGTCTCTGGGAAATCTCAGCGGAGGGTCATTAATCAGCAGGCAGGGCTGAGCTGGTTGCTCTGCGATGGGGTTTAGCCCGTGCTGATGGTGGATTTGCCATCCTGCTTTCGCTGGGAGCTCTGGGGAACCATCCTGGTGCCTGGGTGTGCGGGCCAGGTAGGCAGTAGGAAGGAGGGATTGCTCTGGAAACCAGAGGACATCGTTCCTGCTTCTGGACTGACGACGCCGTACATGTTTGCGCATGCAAATTTGACAGTGGCTTTTCAAGTGCAAATCTCCTGAGAAAACATAAAAGGACTCCCGAAACGGGAGCACATGTTGCATTGAGTTTGAGCTGTTCTTGCAACACCCACCCAGAAGCTGTGCCGAGATCCTCCTTCCCCCGTGCCCTGCGCCTGCAGAGGTGCACCCAGCACCTCATCTCTCTGCACCCTGCCATCTATTTTTAGGTTGCTCAGAGGAAGCACGCATTGCCCTGCAGCAACCACCCACCCTCAACAGGCACTTCTGCTCAGCGGAGCTGACACACGAGTGTGCCCGACCGCTCGGGGCTTCGCGTCAGGGGAGGCTGTTACCTGATGGGATTAGATAGAGAAAGGGAACGGCACGGGGACGTGGCAGGGACGTGCTGTCGTGCTGCTCTGGCATGAAGGGTCTGGCCCCCCTCCCGTCCCAGCCTGCGGGCAGGGAGGGACAGGGCTGCTGGGCTGCGGGCTGTTACACCAGCAGGGAAAAATATAATCCCTAAGCATTCCTGAAATCCCACCTGGCTTCTCCCAGGCACTCGGTGCTGTAGTGTCTTCTCCCGGCAGGGTGGGAGGCTCCATGGAAAGCAGCCCCCAACCCATAGGTGCCCCTGGACCAGCTCTGCTGGCTGCCAGGAGGTGTCAAAAGGCAAACACAGCCATGTGGCCATGCTTAGGGGTGAACAGCACTGGAAACCTGCAATGGGGCAGAGATCTGGGTCGTGACTGGAGCACCCCATCATGCAAACTCAGCATGGCTTGGTGCCCCCGGTACCTAACCAGTGGGATGGAGAGGGTTCCTGACACGTCTGCAGGACGGGACCACACAGGGCGGGTGACGCGGGGCTGTGGCAGCATCACACCAGCCTGGAGCGTGTCCACAGCCCTGGGGCTCCATACACCACAAGCTGTTGAGTCACTACCCAGGGCTATTTTTACCCCCTGGGGCAGGCTCGCTGGGTCATTCCCGGTTCCTAATTGCTGTGATCAGACCTTCATAAATCTCACCCGAAAGAGGAAGCCTGGGAAATGGAGCTGGGCTGTGAGCGAGGCGGGCTGAGCTGCGGCCAGGTGCCGGCGGCACAGGGGACCGGTTTTGCTGGAGGATGGTGAGAGGGACAGAAAGTGCCCAACCCTGACTTGCTGCCGTTCAGACCTGACATTTCAGAGCTCCCCACAGGGATGTTTTGGCTGACATTTCACTAAGGCCACTGCCGGGAGAGCCTTCTTCCACCTCCTCCTCCGTCCCCGGTCTCTGCTTGCCTTTAGTGCTCCCAAGCTCCCTGGCAGAGCCGATCTCATCCCAGCCGGTGCAGGGGAGCAACGCCAGATGGAAAAAGCCAACCCCTGATCTCTTGCCCAAACGTCACACCACACCCAAGCGTCTGAAAAGGCTTCATTGAACAGTTCGTTGTCTATTTTTGTCATCGCCTCTGCCCTTCCTGGCCAGGGCTGAGATCAGAAACAGTAACGCCACAATGGAGAGGATGAGATGGCTGTGTCCTGGGCACGGACGGAGGAGAAATGTTGGGAGACCTTGCTAGCAGGTGCTGGACATGTTTGGGTACGTTACCATCATCAGACCTGGGTGCTCTGGACTTTCTGGGTTGGGTTCTCGTTGGACCCCATGGTGGGGGGAGTCCTGCTGATGGTGCTGGGCTTTGGTAGCGGGCTGAAAAGGAGAGATGCAAGGAGATATGGAGAGCACAGAAACATTGCCATCTGCTGACACGTCCGGGCACGCAGCCTTGGACCCTGCCAGGCCGCTGGTCACCATTTGCAAAGGGCCTGGGTGCAGGACACCAGCTGATGTCCCCTCAGTGGTGGCAGGGCAGTGGCACAGTCAGGGGGTCGGCACCGATGAGCAGCGCGTCGAGTCGTGGCCACGGCGGTGGAGACCCAACTCCGACCATGGTCCTGCAGGTGCTCCCACCGCTCAGCAGCCAGGAGACGATGGAGGTCGCCCTGCTCATCCTGAAAGAGTTAATAAACCTTTACCCTGCTGCAAAGAGCGACTTCAAAGTGTCGGAGCAGCATCCAGCAGCCCCGTGCAGGGAGAGACAGGGCAAGTCTTGGTAATTAACAGCCTCTGATGCAAGAGCTGCAAAGGATTTGGGAAAATGCGCACTTGGCTGCAAAAAAAAAAAGTTTTGATTCCCCTCATTTTTTCTCCCCCCTGAGCTCCCCCCGGTGCCCTCCAGCTACAGAGCTGGGAGATGCGTGTCTTGGACCGGGTTTGCTTTGTTTCAAGTTCCCTGGGAATCTGGCACTGGTGTTCCCCAGAGGAAGGGTGCTTCCAGCTTCCCAAGCACCAGGGCTTTGCTGCAGAGAGCCGGGGATGCTCTGGCCTGGGTCTGCTGCGCCTGCTGACAGCAGCCATCAACCCCCAGGAGATGAGATGTAAGCCCACAGCCTCACTGGGGGCCAGCCAGCAGCCCTGCATGCCCAAGACTGCAAATTTATCCCTTTTTAAAATTTATTCTTATTTATCCTTAATTTATTATCCTTGTTTATTCAGTCAGGCACCTCCATGCAGTGTGCTGGCAGGGATGCAGGAGCAAACCCCCGCCTGTGGGCAGCAGGTTGTGAGCTTCACCCATCCCCGGGGGGACGCGAGCACCCAGCGCCGGCAGGAGCAGCAGGAGACAGGGAGGCTGGTGCAGCTCCTGGTTTCTTGCAGAAAACCTTCTTGTAGAGGGAGACACTGCCACAGACAGGCATGCAGGGACACGCCAGGACGGCCCGTGGCCTCTCACGGGCACCTGTCTCGGAGCAGGATTCGGTCTCGGTGCAGGGACGGTCTCAGATGGGCACCCAGTGGTAAGTCCTCCCCATACCCTGGCCCAAGGACCTCGAAAAGAGTTCACCCAGTCTTGTTCTCCAGCTTATCCTTCCTCCCACCGCCTCCCTCCCAGCTGGAGGATGATGCTCCCCCCAGTGCAGCCCCCCAGCTCCCCGGGGCCACAGGCAGGTGCACACACCTCAGCTTTCCCACCGCCTGCTGCCAGCGAGGGACGGGCTCATGCTCTTGGGGGAGTAGGACAGGCTGGGGACAGTGTGACAGGGCCATGACAGCCTCAAAGGCTCCCTGCAAAGAGGCTGCTGCAGAGCTGGAGGGGCAAAGAGAGGTTGGGGGTGAAAATGGGGTTCCCTGCCTCAAGTTGGGTGCATTAAAACCTCCAGACATGGGGACTGAGATGGCTACAGGGATCTCTGCAAAGCCATCACCTTCTTGAGGGTCCCTCCAAATCTACAAGCACCATGGGGATCCCCACGAAGCCATGAGTGGACACGGCTCCCTGCTTCTTGCTCCACACGGCAGCGAGGGAGGACATCCCACCGCTGCTCCTGCTGGGTTTGCCCTTCCCTGTGATGGTGCCCGGGCTGCAGCAGCCCCCTGGGACCATGCAGGAGGTGGGGATGGTGCAGAGGGGCAGGAGAAACCTCTCTGAGCTCACGGCAATCCCAGCCGGGCCGGGCAGGTGGAACATCCTGGGGGCACAGACAAACCCGGGCACGTCCCAGCTTCTCCTCCGGCAAAGCAGCACATTTCCCTTTCTCAGCTTGGCCGGCAACCTGGCAGCAAAGTCAGTGTTTCACTCCTGTGTCAACATTTGGAAGAAAAGAGGGGGGAAATAGTCATTTCTGTCAAACCCTGGGAATGTGGATGCCCCGAAAACAAACAGAAGCTCTGTTTCCTCAGTGAAAGGCCGTTGTAAATCTGGTTGGCTGCCAAAAAGTGATAAAAATGATTGCTGTTCCGGCACTAGAGAAGAGTTTTGTTGGAAAAGTCACCCCCCCACACACCCTCCCCCCCAAATCTCAGTTTTATGAAAACACCATTTTTTATCAGTAGGTTGGCAGGCAGATGTTTGGCCCGGGCCCCCATCGGAGGCCAGATGCACCCAAACCACCCTTCCCAGCCCCCTTTGTGTCAGCCGTTGATTGACAGCTGTCAGTCACCACTCACAGGGGCTAAGTGTGCCCTGGGGACTGAAATTCTCCCCTCTCTGAACTTCCCCAGTGGCTTTAAAAAGGATATTCCCAAGGGAAGGGTCACCCCATACTGGTCACCCCATACCACTCCCCGCCTCGCAGCCCAGCACAGGGGGGGATGCGGGATGGGGCAAACTGGCCACGCTGGTGGGTCGGGCCACGAGTGTCCTGGCTTTGCTGCGATGAGCCACAGCCAGTCCCTGGGAAAAAGCCACCATTCCTGGCCAGTGCAGCAGCAGCGGGCTGCTGGGCATGATCCCCAGCCCTGGAGAGAGCAGGAGGGAGGATGCTCTCTGTCTGCCCTTACAGGGCTTTTTAAAGGGCACGGGGAAGAGAGAGTGGTTGTGTCACCGGAGCTATGAGCCGGACCTGTCAGGGCTCGTCCCCTATTTATTTATGAAGGGTGGAAGGTTTCCAGGGAGTTGTTTTCCTTGTGTAATATTAAACTCCCAACCTTTTGTTCCAAGGTATCACCCCGGGTTGGGTACATCAGCCCCACACTGCTCCCTGTTCCAGCCAGAGTGGCATCCAGCCCTTATCAGAGGGGCAGGCGATGGCTCGGTGGGACGCAAGGGCAGATCTCAGTGTCCCCTCTGCTCGTCCTGGCATGGCTGGCTGGGGCTTTCCAGCTGAAATCACGCATCAGGTGCTGCCTGATGGGTACTCTCAACCTGGGCCAGCGCAGCCGTGGCAGGGACAGGAAGGGACCTGCCAAACCCTCCAGCCGTGGGCACTGAGCATCGCTCACTCACGAGAGGATGTGGACAGGCTCATGTACCTGCAGATCAGTTCTCTGAAAATCAGGTGGTTTAAAGGTTGGGTACAAGCATTTCCTCTGCTCCAGCACTATTGTAGGTCTTTGCAGGGTCATATTCCCCATGGATAGCTTTTGGACTTCCGAGGGAATAGCCCAAGAGTTGGAGAGGGACCAGAGGAGGGTTGAACCATGGCCGGGAAGATGTTTTAGGGCAGTGTAAGGGTCTGTCCTACCCTGTCTGAGCTCTGAGCTTCATCCCCAGGCAGAACCCACCTATTTGGGCTCTTCTCCACCACCCCACGGACAGCCCCAGTCCCTCATGGTCCTGGCTGAAGAAGAAGAAGAGGTCCATGACCGAGTTGGGGTGATCGCCTGGGCTGAGCTCAGGGCCATGGAGGTGCACACCCCCAGTGCCTGGGGGAGCCGAGCGCTGCCCCTGCTGCGGGGACATGCCCGGGCACAGCCGCTTCCCCGCGTCGCTGCTCCGGAGGATGAGAAATCCCACGGTGCGGAGCCTCCTCCTCCGCAGGGAGCGGCGGAGTGGAGCTGGCAGGTGGAGCGCCCAGGGGCACCATTCCCCATCAAAAAACCACACGTGTCCCGGCTCCGATAAGGAGGTGAGAGCAAACCCTCCGGGACCCGAGCGGAAACACGCACTGGCTGGGAGCGCTGGAGGCCAAAAGCCCGCGCCCCGCTTCCAAGATGTGTGGCTGTTGCTTTTGCACGCTCAGATGTAAATAATGATAGGTAGCACGTGCAGGTTCCCCGTTAATTGATAGAGCGCCCAATTACCCAGGTAGATTTACCTCCCCCTTTTTTGGAGCATCCACATGTGGTGCGGAAGGACTGCCAGAGGCTGGGGTTGCCTGTCCGAAGGCTCTCCTTGACCTGAGTGGCTGCTCTGCAAGGACATCGGTTTTTGAAGCAATCTGTGCCTTTTTAGTTCAATTCCTGCTGTCTGTGGCTCAGCCTTATCTTCCTTTAGGAAAAAGTCCCCTTTTGCAATTGCAGCCTCGCTTGGGGAAGGCATAAAGGTCTCAGAAGGAACGGTTACCCCTCCGGCCAACTCATACACGACTCCATGTCCCAGTGGAAGCACCAACAAGATGCTCCATGGAAGTCCATCCAAACTTTTGCTTTTTAATGTCTCTCCCTTTATGAATTTTGGGTGGTGATGGCCAGGCAGGCTGCTAACAGAGAGCAGGAGAGCGGCTGGTTTGGGAGCGCCGGGGACCTGGTAAAACATGTGCTCGTTGGGGAGTGCCAACATGAGATTGCTGGAAGTGTGGCCCTTCTCCTGCAGGATGGGCCATTTCACATGGGTCCAGGAGACCTCCAGCTGCAGCCCAGAGCTGAGCACAGCAGTGGGGGATGAGCCAGACTGAGTGGGGGGACACCAGGGGAAGCTGAGAGCAGGGAGCCCAGGGAGAGAGCTGGGCTCCTCTGGCCTTTATTCTAATGATAATCAGGCCAAATTCCTCTAGACAACCTCAAGGGATGCAGCACTGAATAGCAGGCAGGGAGCTTTCCCAGGGAGCTGAGCTTGCTCTTTGTGTTTTTCCCTCTCCCAGGGGAGCACGGAGGGGCACAGGGTCCTGCTGGGGACCTGTCCCAGATCTCCTGCCCACACAGAAGTCCCTGCACAGAGGCAGCATCTCTGGAGCACGTGGTGGCTCGTCATCTGCAGCACGGAGACGGCTTATGCCCGGACATGTCCCTCAACCTGCTCGGAGATGAGGGCTGGTTTCTCTCTTCTTAGCGGAACGAAGGGAGCCCTGGTGAAAGGAGCCAAATGAGATGTCCTAGTGCATCTCGAGAAGGGTCTGGTCCTCTCCAGCTGGCCATGAGACACCATCCCCCAGGATTCAATCCCCCAGCTGGTGCCAGAGGTGCTGTAAACGCAGACAGCCCAAGTGAGGGGGGAGCGGGGGCACCCCGGGACCCTCTGATCCCCACGTTACCCAGAGCCGAGCGGAAAGGTTATTTCCCTGCCTGTTTAAGAAGCAACAACTCGTCTCTGCTGCTTCTTTAACCAGAGTCCTCTCCCATGGTAGGTCCCCAGATCCTGCTGAACCGTGGGCAGGGAGGTGGCAGCTCCCTGCAGGCACCCACCCCCAGGTGGACCCGGCTTGGGGGTCCCTGGCCGTGGAGATGGACAGAGACCCGTGGGTGACTTGTGTTTCTGGCGCTTTGCTTGATTTACTTTCAGACTCGCCAGTTTTTAGTCCACGCTAACCAGCCTGCAGGCTCAACTGGGAATGCTGGTGCTGAGTGGGGAAGGGGCTGGCGTCAGCCGTGCATCGAGCTGTGCACGGCCTCAGCGGGTGCCTGCACGGGGGAGAAGTCGGGGTGCAGCCCGGCCCCTGGCAGGTCGCTGGGCGCCCGTGGGCAGCACTGTGCCGAACACGTGCGTGCAAGCCCGAGCCTAGAAACCTGCCACGTGGAGGGACGGAGGAACCCAAAAATCCCAACTTCACCGTAAAAATATCAATCATCTCTAAACATCCGTGCGATGCTGATCCTTCCCTCTCTGCCTGGTATTTTCTCACGCTCCGAAGCTGGCAGCAGGCACTGGGAAGCAGTGTTGGAACTTGTCCTGCCGTCCCATCAAGGCCGTTTATCTCCCCCATCGAGCCCTAGAGCTGGAAGAGCTGCAAGTAGAGGCAAGGCACGCTCCCGCTTGCCGCTTTCCATTGCGTCACTTCGACACGGGCTGAGCGAACGCCCCAGGGCCAGATCCCACACACACCACCTTGCCTGGTCCTGCACAGCACAGCGTCCTCCCGGCAGCCCGGTGCTCTCCTGCTGATTGACAGGACACAGGGACGCTGAGGATACCCCTGAGCATCACTGGGAAACCCCCCCCCTTCCCAGGAGGAAGAGTGTGACCGCTCTGGGCTTCTCCCAAAAGTCATCATCTCCAAGGGCTGAACACCCAGGG
>JAOQGH010000007.1:2639266-2656811 GCA_025769975.1 Gallinago jamesoni | reverse complement strand
TGCCCCAGGATGGACAAGAAGTGGCTTATCTGTGACATTCAACAGCGGCCAGTTGACGTGTGTTGGCAGGTCACCTAAAGCTGCCCACGGGCAGAGATAGTTGTTGGTGGAGGCAGCATCCCTTCCCCGGGGTCTGCACGCTGGCAGCATCGAGTAGGAGATCTGATATTAAAGGTACAGAAAAGTAAAAAGCAAAAGTAGGAAGAGGGAGTGAAAACTCTCCCCTCCCTTCCCCAGGGAGCTCGTGCCTTATCTAGACCCACTCCCGTTTCCTTCTGGGAGAAACCAGGAATGGGTGGATTTGGTTTCCTTCATGTTTGCAATTGATGTGGCCAAGCCAGACCTCCCTGCAGCGCTGCTGCCGTGGGCAGAGGGGGAAAGAGCCTCCAGATCTTCTGTCTGGGCTGGTTTGAGAATCAGCTGCGCTCGGGGGCCACGGCTGCCACGCCGGCACAGGAACACTCTGGAAAATTCACTTACCAGGGCCTCTTCATCTACAGAAAAGTGGAGGCACTGGGGGTCCAATTACAATGTATTTAACATTTTTGAGCTCAGTGGGGCCTCGCTGTCTCACAACTGGGTCACGCAATCAGCCCGGAGCGGCAATGTCAAACTGGCTCAAGGATTAAGTGTGTTGTAACTGGAGCCCCGAGCCCGGCGTGCTGGGAGGGGGAAGACTTTTATCCGGCCGTGATTGCGGAGTGGGAGCCGGGGTGATGGCTGCCGACCCGGGCTTTGCAGAGCCCTCAGCCCGCTGTGCTCAGGAGGCATCTCGGAGAGTTGGACGGAGGATTTGCGCAGCAGCGTGTCCTCAAACGTCTACTTTGTGGGAGCTGACCCCCTTTTACTGAGGTTTCGGTGATGCCTCTTTGAAGCACGGTGTGGTGCTACCGGCTGGTCCGCCCCAGCACCCTTGGGTGAAGAGGAGATGGGTGCTTGCAAAGCCACCTTCCAGCCCCAAAATAAACGGTTGTCACGGTCCCCCTTTGCAAGAAGGGTCACAAGCGCTGGTTTGGCTCAGTACTGGCTGAAGATGGGTACCCCCTGCCCTTGTACGGCTCCCTCCCCAGAGTCCTGCTCATGTTTCTTGCTCTCTGGATTCTCCTCACAGCAGTAATGGGGGCGGGAGGGGGGGGGAGTTTCCTGTTCTGAAACTGGCTGGGGGGGGGGAAATTGTCTGAATTGTCCGTGCAGGGATTTCTGACTCTTGACACTCCTGTAGTAGATGGAAAATGAAACAAAACCAGCACTGAAATGTCATGTCAGCCCGGCGAGAAAAAGAGAGTGAAAAAAACATCCCTTTGAGCTGCTCAGCATTTACTTTACACTTCGAAATCTTGAAAAGCTACAATAACATCATTTCCTAGCAGGGATGGGAGGTGGTGCCTCCCCGAAGGAGGTGAAAGGCAGTGACCTGCCCTGGCTGGGACGTTTCCTTAAACACGTGTGTCCGTGAAGGTCTGCACAGCCCAGGGAGCTGGGGAGAGCTGCTTTCCTCCGCTCCCACAGAAATCCCACCTCCCTCTGCTCCACGTTTTGGGAAGTGAAGTCTCCTTCCCCGTGCAATGGGGGATTATGTGCTTGAAAGGGAGTTTGGAGAAAACCTTTCCACGTGTGCAGGGAAAGCAAGACGCCCTGAGCTTTGGTGGAGCTGGCTCCATCTGCTAAAGCCAGGCACGATATCTAGGTGCAATCAAGGGGAAGTTGCAAGTGAGAAGAAAACACTGTTGTCCTGCCCGGAGAGGGGGAAAAAAAAAAGGGTTTGAATCAAAGGCTCAGCTTTGCTTTTCCGCGCTGGTCTTTGCTTTGTTCTGTGGCTCTGCTTTTCCCTCCTCGGCTATCGGATCCTCTCCCCAGAGGAAGCTGGCAGCCGTGCCTGCTCTGGAGGCATCAGGCAGCTATTGTGTCTGCACAGATGGACAAACAAAACAGGTCGGGGGCTCGGGGCAGCCCCCAGCCCAGCCCTGCACGCCTTGGCCTGGGGGGGGGGGGTTTGTCGCATCCTTTCTAGCACCGGTCCCCCGGGGTCAAGGACTGAGGGGATGCGTGATCCGTTGTAGCAGGAAAACAGGAAACGGTGCTGGTGGCAGGAATTTGTTTCATTTAGTGTTTCACGTCCTGGGGAGGTGTGGGGCTGAGGCTCATTGCATCACACTGCTGGAGGCTGGATCTCCAGCTGCCACGCGCTAGGCTGCCCTTGTCTGGCACCGTTAGCTAAGGTATCTTGGTGGGGGGTCCTCCCACCCCACATGGGTGCCAGTGGGGCTGCCACCACCCCCAACATGCCTGTGTCCAGCTCTGATGGGGTTGGGGTGCTGTGGATGCCACCGGGTTGGGATGAGTCCAAGTGGGGAGCAACGCCTGTTGCACGTGCTGCTCCTTCAGCTCCAAAATAAGCATGTCCTGCTGATGCTGGTACCCCAGGATGGGTGCAATGTGGGCCATGCTGTGCCCCCCGTCTGTCTGGGGGACCCTGGTCACCCCAGCTCACCACAGGGAAGAGGGGCTGCAAACCAGACCTTTGCTAGCCTGGACACCCCATGTGGCGCAGAGCGGCTCCCTGCAGTGTCTGCCGAAGGAGAAAGGGCCAGGGGAATCACTCCAGGTGGCCAGTGGCCACGATGCCACGATGGGGAGCAGCACGTGGCCGGGTCCAGTGGGAAGCCCCATGTTATCTGTGCTCAAACATCTGCACCATGCCGTTACACCGGTGTTTGCTCTGTGAAGACGCGTCGCGGCAGCCACAGGGTTTGCTGTGGGATGCCTTCCTGCACGGCGGGTGCTTGAAATCCCCGCTGCTGCCAGGCTGCCGATGTGCCAGGGCTGGATTTCTGGTTCCCAGCTCCGAATTGCTACCTTTAGATGCATCAGCCTGTCCCACGGCTGCTGGGGTCCCAGCAAGCTGCATCTGGGGGACCGATGCTTGGTCAGAGAACTGCCTGTGCCCGTGTGGCCCCTCGGACCTGAGCAATGGCCCCGGTGCTCACAGAGCCTCACCAGGGCTACCGGGCAACCATCGCCCCGAGACCCGGAAAGCCCTGCCTTTGCTGGCTGATAATTTGCCAAACTGCCAAGTGGCTCTTGTATAAACTCTATTTGCATTCCCCAGGGAAACAATGCTGCCTGCTCGCATTGTTTGGGGCTGGGATAGTGTCCTGGAGAGCCTGGGAGCCCTTGGAAAACTCTATAAATATAGAGAGGCAGCTGGGAAGGGGGAATGGAGCTCGCAACTGGAAGATTTCTGCCCATCCCCAGGTCGTGTTACATGTGCTGCTTGAGGTCCTGGGTCGTCTGGACCACAGACAGCCGTGCTCAAGCTGCTGGGTTAACATCCTTTGCAGGCAGCCAGACCTGGGAGGGCTGAGAAAGGGCTGCGCCTGCCCAGCAGGACCTTTGTGGGGCTCCTGGTGGTGACCTGCACACCTCCCCGTACGCACACCACTGTGGGCACACGCACACGCGCCCCGCTCCAGGCCCCGCTCACGCCGGCTCCCGTTTCCTCCCCGAGGGCGGCCGCAGCAGGCGGGATTAGTGATTTATTAATGAAGCGGAGTGACTGTGCCGCTGGGGTGTGCCAGGCGGAAATGTCTGCTCGGGGAGATTGGATAACCCTCTGGCCTGTTTCCCTTCGCAGCCTTCAAACGGCCGCAGCTCCCAGAAGCACCATATCCTTTTCCTCTTGCTGCCTCCTCCCTCCCCGGGGCAGGGCGGCTGCCACCGAAGGCAGAGGGGGGATGCAGGGATACCCTCGCTCAACACAGAGGGGCAAAACCCTCCGGGAGTGACTCAGGGAAACATCAGGTCCACAAGTTGGTTCTGGAAGCGATGTGAGCTCCCAGTCCTGCACCCATGGGGTGTGGGGGGTCCCACCGCCTCCACCAGCCTTTTCTAGGTCCCGTGTCTGCACCCGAGTCATCTGGAATGGGGTTATTTTACGGGGTGTGGGGAGCTGGGTGGCAGCTGATTCAAGCTCACAGGTAGGGTTTCAAAGGGAAAGATGCAAAGCCCAACACTTCTGACAGCGTTTCTTGGGGGAATCATTTAATTCAGTGTGTCCTGTGTAGCGTGCATCTGCTTTGGGCTCATAAACCTTCGCACAAACATCCCAGAGCCAGTCAAAACCCAACTGTACAGAGAGTTTTTGCAGCCTTCCAGCCTGGCAGACCCGAGCTTTGCTTTGCACCCACAAACCTCAAACCCCAGACCCTGCAGAAGGTATTCAGAGGTAGCTAAATGATCCCTGAAGCCCTTGCCTCGACCCACACGGGGGATGGAAGGACCTCCTCTCTCTTGAGATCAGTGTCTCACCAGCGGCTCCAGTTACCGGATGATTTTTTGTTAACTGGTTGCCACAAGATCCGTAATTGGTTTATTATAATAACTGGTGATAATAGATACTGCCATCGCAGTTGCTCTAGGAATAAAGCTGTGTTTAACTCTGGGGAACTCTAAAAGTAAACAACCAGGGAACATCAGCTCAGCGAGCAATCGCTCTTGGGTTGAAATCCTGCCTGGGAAAACTGCAGCCAGGAGCAAATATTTACGGCTGAACCGAAAACGCCTGCGAGGAGGGGTTTTACAGCCTCTGTCTGTGCACGCTGTGCTCTGCCACCGGGTGGGTTCTGGGCTATGGACCTGTCTGCAAGGTGCTTGGGCCTCCACTTAATGATAAACCCCCCCAAAAGTCCTGTTCCAACAAAGGTCCTTCCCCTGGGGTTTCCAGGCGTGGAGAGCCGGTGGCCAGCAGCAGTGCAGCGTGTCCCCAGCGTGGCAGCCCCTGGGCCATGGGGTGTGGAAGGAGCGTGTGTGCATCCACACGCACGCCCCGGCCCCTGCATCCCGCAGCCGCTACGCTGCAGCCCACAGCCGGCTCCTGCCCACCCCTCTCAGCACAAACTGCTTCCAGGAAACGAGCTGGGAGAGGAAAGCAGCTCTGATGAAGAATCCCTTGGTGAAAAATGTGTTTCTACAACCGTTAGATTATTTTGTCCTTGAGAGGTGGGGGAGGGAGATAATAAAAGAGCCTCGTCGCATTCCAGCCTTGGCTCTGGGGACGCTGTGCTGCCCAAGGGCTCTGTCTGGGGGTGCCCCATCACCCCCTTCTTCCTTTCGAGCCCCTCCTTGCCCCACACTGCTGGGGGAGTGAAAGCATCTGCTGTGGGGCTGCTCCTCTGCAACTGTGTGCTGCTCCCACCTCTACCATCTCCTGGCTTTGGGGACCAGGGGTCCCATCTCGTCCCCATCACGCAGCATCCCCAGCAGGGTCATGGCACCCCAGTCCTCAGCAGCACCAGCTCCACCACCAGCAGCGTCCCTCCCCAGGACAGAGCTGAGCGACCAGCTGGTTGCTGTTCTCCTGCAGCGGGGAAGAAGGGACATTGGCTTCGGTCTACACTGAACAGAAAGAGAGGTGGTGACAGGGTGAGCTGCACCTGAAGACCCAAACTCCGAGTCCTCTTTTCAGAAGGAGCCTGGGGAAAAATACAGCCTAATTTAAGGGGTGGAAGTGCTCCCTCCTTTCAGATCAGAAGGGTCCCTCTGGAGTTTAAGCAGGGGATGCGTGTCAGCGTCCCTGTGGGTTACCCCAGGCTGGCTCAGCAGACACCAGACCAGGGACAAGCACGTAGCAGGGACTGTCACAGCCATGAAACGCCCTGTGAGCACCCTCTGGCCATGAGCTGGGGCGTTTGCTGAGGCTGGCAGGCACCGGGGCTGTCCTGGGAGATGAAGGCACACATAGGACAGTCACCACTGGGTCTGCTTGCTGGGACACTGGGGCTGCACGGCGTTCCTGACTGCCTTTCATCTCAGGAGTGACTCAGGCCAGGAAACCAGGGGACGTGGCCCGTTTCCACCATGTCAGGATGCTGTGTGTGTCCTCCTCGGGCTCCACGGCAGGTCCCAGCCCAGGGCTGCCACTTGTTCCTCACACCGGGGTGCCCGGGGTGTACCCGTGTCCCGGCTGGGCTGGCAGCACACCCCGGGCAGCGCGGCCGCTCGGCGTTCCGTGGGCGGATGGCAGCAACGACATTCCTTCGGAGATGGGACGTTTCTGCTCAGGAAGGCCTGAAAAAAGCCAGGGACAAAGGGGGGAAGTGATGGCGGCTGTGTCTGGAGTTATCTTGCCGCTGCACTTGCGGGGGCCGCTGAGTGACAGCGCTTTTCTGTTTCACTCCTGAGAGTCAGGAAACACTCATCTCCGCCGGCTCCCTTCCTGCCCTGCCTTGCCCTGCGCTGCGGTTCGGCGGGCCCCGGGCAGGGGGATGGAGCCTGGCTGCCTCTCCCGGTGATGCCCGGCATCAGTGGGGCACCGCTGAGGAAGCCCTGGGGGTCCCTGTGCCAGCACATCCTCAACCTCCTACGCTACGGCATCCAGAAGGTGGGAGAGCTTCTCATACACTGAGCAGCTCATCAGCCAGGGTGGCAACGGAGCATAAACGCCTTTTACCCAAACCTTCCTTGCTCCAGTAGGTGGGAAATCAGTCAAAAAACTCCATTGAGCTTGAAGAGCCCCAAACTAGCTGTTTTCCACCATTTCCTCACTGTTAGTTCGTTTAAACCAGATCATTTCTCTGACTTGGCTTCTCCGCAGAGCCTTTGAGTGAGAAAAAACAGTAGTGGCACCGCGGGCATCTCGCTGGCTCCTCTCTGTCCCCCCCTCCTGCCATGGGGCACCATGAGGGGGTTGAAAAGGGCTGGGTATTTTGTGTGGTCCCCTGGCTGGTGGGCACGTGAGCCTGGGACAAGGACCAAGCCAGCCCGGCCGTGCCACTGAGCTGCAGGAAGCCAGCACATCGGGAGAGAAATGCAGCCCCGCTCCCACAGCCAAACTGGTTCTGGGGGGACACGGGGACAACTGGGCAGGGAGGGGATCCCCCCAGCGCAGCCTTAGCGCAGGGTTGCAGGACCATTGTATCATCCTCCCCGAAATGGGAAGTGAAAGAGTCGCAGCAAAAGGATGTGTAGCTTAACCCTGTCTGCTTGGGAGTATCCTGTGCTGAAATGTTGCTTCACAGCTTCTTCCAGAGCCTGCTCCGCGCTGGATGCCAGCGATGCACCTGGGACTTAGACAGAAACAAAGGAATCTGTTTTCTCTCCCTTTACGAGTGGAAGAATCGCAATAATATTTTCAGCTGGAAAGACTGTTTTTTCCAGCGTGAAAAAAAAAAAAAAAAAAAAAGTGTTTTATTTTTGCCAGTAATACTACGCGTTTCTCGAGCCAAAACCAGCCCCAAAGGTTGGACTGAGCTGTGGCTTCTCCTGCTGCCTGTTTCAGCGAGGTGTGATCTGCCTGCCCTGGGGTCCTGGGGCCCTCGGTGCCAGCAGTGGGATGGGAATGAGGATTTCCCCTGTCCCCGTGCCCAGAGCCAGCACACAAACCCCTGGGTCCTGCTGTGGAGACCTCAAGGAAGGGGTTTATAGAGCATAACAAAACACGATGGGAAACAGGTTTATCACTAGAGCAGGTTTCAACACTCACCCAGGCTGTCCTGGTGTTTAAAGTGTATTTCAGCATTTTTCAAACATGTTTTTTTTTTATAGCTCACTTGTCAGCCAGGTTCTTTACCAGCGCTGCCCTGCACAGCCCCGGTGTGATTTCAGCCCCTACTTTGATGACTTTTACAACCTTTTTTTGGCCCTGTAGGCTTTGTTGCAAACAGCAGGTATGACAAGATACTGTTTGCAGCAGCTTCTCCAGCACGTGGGACTGACTCGGAGCAGCGGTGAGAGCTTCAGCCCCACGAGAGCTGAGCCACCAGCCCTGAGCGACGGGGACGGGTGGCAATTAAGAAGCCAGCAGGAAAGCAAGTGATTTCTGTCACTGCCGCTCCGTGCCTCGGCTCAGCGTGAAATTGCAGAGGTCAGGGAGCCCCAGGAAGCTGCGGCAGCGTGTCCCCAGGCTGGGGAGGGCAGGACTGAGCACCCCGAGGATCTGCTCTGCCTGCAGTGATTTTTAGGGGTCTCCATTTCTGGGGCAAGTTCAACTAGAGGGGGCTGTGGCCAGGCCATACTTTCAGGCAGTGAAAATAACCATTGCTGGAGAACCCAGTTTTCTTTTTAGGCTTTTTAAAATTAAAAGTCTATATGACTTATAGATTTGGAAACACGGGCGTTGCGTTTTCACTATGGCCTTCAGAGGGTTGCCATGTCTTAGATCCAAAGCAGAGACTGGGGTGCACAGAGCACCCACGTCTGGAGATGGGGTTTGGGCTCCTCCAGGCTCCCAGTGTCCCGGACTGGGCCACCTCGCTGTAAGCTGCCCTGTGCTCCCCGGGATGGAAACGTCACAGCGACGGGCTGCAAACCCGCCACAGTCTCTGGGCTGAGCCCTTCCATGCTAATAACAGATTTTTCTAGGGCCAAGTTCCTAAAGTCCCGCAAAAAACAGGGCTTTGTCATGGAAATGCTGAGATGACATTAATGGCAGTGTCCTGAACGCAACTCTAATTAAAGAGAGGAAGGAGAACTGAAGCAGGATGTCCTGTTTGGCTGCCCAGGATGGAAAGCTTGTCACAAATAAAGTGCATTCTTGTACTTTGTCTCCGTCCCTCTGCACAAGGCTTTCCCAGATTCTGCAAACATTCATTTTCTTATCTCTCCAGGATTCTTGTTTCTTTTCTTTTGACAGAGCTCCTCACAAGAATGTTTTTTTTTTCTCCGCTGTATTCCCCACCGAGCTCTCAAACGCACGGATCAAACAAATGTCATCTCCTCGAACGCAAAGCGAATGTGCTTTTTATTCCTTGAACAAAATCACTTGGGCACAATAGCGGGTTGGCTCCGTGCAAAGAAACTTTCCTATTAACAGTTCAGAATAAGCTCTGGCAAGTGAGCAGGGACGGGCAAATCAAAGCGGGGAGCAAGATGGCAAATGTTTCCTTTTGAAAAAAAACAGGCTTTCCACTGAATTAGCCCAGGGTATGTCACAACCAATCTCCGAGGTGCTTCCTAAGATAGCAGAAAAGTAAATCAAAAATCAAAACAAAGCAAAAAAAAAAAAAAGGCAGAAAAAGGAATTCAGAAGCAACAGACAGGTAATTTAGTTCACTGTGTGCCACAGGAATCCTGATCCAACCAATTTTTGTGCTCAGATAGAAGCTACTGAGCGTTGGTGGCTTTGTACCCGGGACTAGTCCCAGTGAGGCTCGGATTTAAGGCTGATACTCGAGCTCAAAGCACGGCGCCAGCAGCACTCTCCTGCAAATCCGGGATGCAAAATCTGGTATGTTTATGGAAAATAAGTTGCATGGTCCAAACTGAAGTGTTCGTTTGCGCAGCAGGAGGAACGGGGCACGTGACGATGTCCTGCTCCAATGACTTGATTTCTCTGCTACCAACTGCCTGATCTAGATGTCATCGCTCCCGCTGTGACATTGGCTGCGGTGCCTCTGGTGACCTGCTCATGTGCTCGGAGCCCAGACCCTCTCTGGGCTGGCGCCAGGGAGTCAGCAGCTCCAGGGCTGGTGTTCAGGGTGGATTTCTGTGCCTCCCCATGGCGTGCTGGGCTGGCACAGCCTCCAGCAGCCTCTCCGAGCCCCGTGTCCTCCAGGAGGAGAGGGAAAGTGCCCTGGTGCTGCTCAGTGAAAGCTGGGTCCTTCCCAGCATTTCTGCTGGGCAAGTTGTCTCCTCTCTGTTAAGGTGCTTGGGTGACACTGGTGTGACCAGAGAGGGGTAGAAATCCTGAGGTGTGCACACAGTTCTGGTTGGGACTGACTTCTGCTGCCTTTTGAGGGGTAAACCAAGGAGTGGGGAGGGAATGAGCTTATTCCAACCCCACCTCAGGGCTCCTCTCATTGCACCTCCAGCTCTGCCACTATCCCTGGCCTTCCACAAGAATTCACAACCGCCGTGATCTGCCCTGCCTCGGCATCCCCACAGGGAATAGCCTGCCTGCTCCCACCTTCCAGCCTGGTCTGGAGCCCCAAATCCAGTGCAGTGACTCCGCTAAACCCACCCTTTCTATGAGAGAAACAATTATTTACCTCCTGGCACCCAACCTGACACATCCAATTCCCCTGACACCGGCTCCCTGAACCCGCCGCTGGTTTGTGCACTGCAAACAGCAGTTCCTCTGGGTCATCACCCTGCCTGTTACACAGCACTTTCTCCTGGCCGATGGGGATTGCCCCCCCAGGGAAATCCAGCGGGTACAAGCTGGGTGAACTGGGATTCGTGTTGTTCCTTTCCCTGACCGCGTCCCGGGGGGGGGGTGCCCTCTGGGCTCTCCAGGACTTTGTGCCTTTGCCTTGTCCCTCCGCAGCCCTCCCTGTCCCCCAGCCCCTGCCCGCAGGCTGCATTCCTGCCGAGCCGGGTACACATTCCCCACGTTGCTGGCACCGCGCTGGGAGCCTGTCCCCGACGCACCGGCACGACTGGGAGCTGCCGCAGTGACCAGGGGAAAGTTTAAGCCTCCTTGTACTGCAGGTTAATTAATTACCTTTATGAGCCAAGGAGGAGGGAGGGTGGCGGCTGGGAGTTCAAGGGGAACATAAATAAGGATAGGAAACTGTGGGGCTGGCAAATTCCTATCCAGGTGTTGCTCCTTAATCCTCGCCTGCTCCACATGCCTTGATGCCCAGCAGACCCACCTACAGAACCTCAGCTGGGACAGGGGTTGGGCTGCAATTTTGGGGGTGTAAAAGGTAGAAATGCATGTTGGAGCTGGCAGCAGCGGTGGAGGTGAGGGAGCAGACCTGCTGCAGAGAGCTGGAGGAGGGTGACACCATTTCCTGGCGCAGTGAGTCATCGCAGCCACGGCATTTCCAGATGCACCTTTGCCTCCAGCCAGGCTCTGCAGACGTATGACCTTAGCGGAGAAGATGTCCCTCCGGCTCTCTATCGGCTCTGGTTTTGTTCCCTCCGGGTGCTGGAGGGGGCATCCTTCCAGCTGCACGCATTGAGGCCGGACAGCTTCGGAGAAGAAAAGTGGAAGCCGGCCAAGATATATTTGGAGAACCGTAGCTTTAGTACGGAGAGGTGATTTCATCCCAGCTCAGCTGCGAGGTGTCCCTGATGTGCTGTCAGGGGCCTCCGTGCCCGGGTGGCTTTGCCCCCCACTAAGTCACCAGTGAGGCACTGGGCAGCCAGGCTGGCTCTGGCAGGATCAGTGAGGCTGCCAGCCCGGGTAAAACCAGGATGGAAGCAACAAGAGAGCACGAAGTAATCTATTTAACCATTAGGCCACGTCCATCCTTCCTGCAGGGATCGCAGAGGAGCTCCCGCCAGGAGAAATTTGGCCCATTTTGTCTAATTAGTTTCTCTCCTGCTGACACTCGCTGACATTTGCTGCTGACATTGCCCAGCCACAGCTTCGCGTTCTGAGCAAATATTTTGCTTGGATGGGGGAAAAAACAGCTCCGAGGAGCTTGTGTGCGTATGTGGGAACCCAAACTGGAGCTGGATCCCCCGTTTATTACCTGCATCCCCGGAGCAAGGCAGGCCTGGGAAAGCGATGCTCGTGCTGCAGCATGGACCATGCGAGCTGTTAGCCTGAGCTCTGATTTTGGGGTAGAAAGCCCTCGAATGGCCCATGCAGGGCTGTGCAGGGGGTTTGGCAAAGGTCTGAGAGATGCTGTGAGAAGGAGGGAAGGGTGATGAGTCCCTTCAGCTGCAGCAGGGGTGATGTTCTTTAGCCAGGATGGCTCTGGCAAAGCCCTGGGTACCACGGGGAGGTCCCAGACTGTGGCACTGTCCTTGACCGGCTCTGGGGCTGATTGCTTCCAACATCCTGAAGTGCTTAGTGCCCTTGGAGATGGGATGCTTAAACATCTTTTAAGTTTTCAGCTCATGCATTTTCCAGCTCTGGAGCTTCCTTGGGAATCTGGCTTGCATGGCCAGGAAAAGGAAAAATAGAGAAAAATGCAGATATTTAAGGCCCACTAAGATGGAGACTAATGGCGAGGACTCAAACAGTGAGGACTCATAGAGGAGACCACAGAGATAATATTTTGACACTTGGTCAAGCCCCTGAGGCCTCGGTTCACATCCTCTTCCCAGGGAAGCAGGGATAAAGTTCTGTGGTTGACTGAAAAGGGACCACAAATGGTGGGACCAGCGTGAGGCTTTGGCCTCGTAACAGGTTGAGCTGATGCTGCTACAGACAGCTCTAAATAGGACTTCTGGAGAGAAATGCAAGGGATCCACTAAATCCCATCCACCAAATCTCATCCAACCCGCTAGACTGGGGAGGGACAAAGAGAGAAATGGTAAATATTTTGCAAAAAAAAACCACCCTGGGGACTGTCCCTTCTGGGAGGAACTGTTGGCAGGTTTCGGTGACGCCCTTCACCCAGGATAATTAAGGGGGGAGCAGACGGTGCAGCGTCCACAGTCGGGCCCCATCACCGAAGGACAGCGCGAGCGGCTGCGGGAGCCCTTTGTCAGGAAAAAGCCTTTATGACTATATTTGTGCAGGCAGCTCTATCTGCTCAGACCTTTATTCTTTCAGGCTTTTAAACTAAAGGTCATTTTCTCTTCCCTTCCAGAAAAAAAAAAAAAAGTCCAAAAAAAAAAAAAAGTGAATTCCTCTTGACGCAGATCCCCTTCCCCTCTGGATGGGAGTTCAATTGTTCTTGCAAGCAAACTCCAAATCTGCCCCTCGCATTCACTTCCTTTTTCCTGCCCGAAAGGAAACAGAGATTTCTGACTGTGTGAACTGGGCCTTTATTTAAGGATACAAGAAAATAGCTAAAGGCTAATTCAGAGTAGGGTTCTGGGCTTTAGCATGCTGCCCGGCAAAACAAAAGAAAGAGAAACATATCCCGCCCTTCCCAGCTGAATTGTAAACTGCACACTGATTTGAGTATAATGGGTATTTATGAAAGTTATACTAAAACATTTACTGAAGCCCAACGCAAAGCAAAACCCTTCAGCCAGGAAGTTTTTAGCTACCAAAAATAATCACCAGGACCTGGCTAATATTTTTAACGATCATGCGTTCTTGGGAATTTCCTCTTCCCTCGGTGGAGATAAGTGATTAAACAAAATGAAGGCAGTGGCCATTTTGATACGCTGCGACGTGTCGGAGAAGAGACGTATCAACAGTTCTTTTTTTGTATATTTTTCCTAAGTCTTGACTTCTGCATTCACTGTCTGACTTTTAGGCTGAATTCCACTTCTCTATTATGTTGCTGAAATCCAGTGAAGTCAGCAGAAAAGCCACGAGAGTTTCCTGGGTAGGACTTTTAAGCCAAGGTATTAGAGCCACTAGTGGGGAGACTGTTATCTATTACACGCCTTATTAATTTTATAAAAAAGTCACTGAGCTCTATTCAGCTGCATGTTATTTGGCTTCATCATTTCTGTAGAGCGCCATTATCGTAACGTCCTGTCCATTCTTCAGGTCTTCTCCACGGAGACCTCCTCTGGACTTAGACCCACACAAAGAGATCAGAGTGAATTGTTCAAGGCACCCAGTATTTTTGACACAGACAGCTTTTAATCAGTTGCAAGTGTTTTGGTCTGCAACTGGGCAGCTTTGAAATTTCAATTCTTGGTGTCTGTTATGACCAGTAAGAGCTGCTGGGAAAGGGAAGAGGAGGGCTCTCAGCCCTCAGGACTTTGGTGGAGGATGGAGCAGCCCAGAAGAAGTCGCCTCCCCAGGATCTAACACCATTTTGTGCCACACAAAGAGTTTTGTTGTGGTTAGAGGGAAATATTTCCCCTTTCGGTGCCTTTCCCCAGAAGCCAGCTTTGTGTGAGCCATCGTGAAGGTGCTGCTCCAGCCTCTGGCTCTGGGCACCAGGAGGTTGGTGCCTCTGCACCACCTGAATGTGCTCTGGTGCAGTGCCAGGGAGGGCTTTTATTCCTTATCCTCTATTTTCCCTTTTTCCTACCTCATGGTGCTGCATAAGGATTTCATAGAAATAAATGGTCACGAAGATCTTCCAACCCAGCTCCCTTGTACGGGAGTGCAGAGCATGGAGAGATGAGCTGAACTCCCAGGTGGTGAAAAAACATCCTGGAGAAAGCCAGCTCATCCTTTTCAAATACACACATATGTCAGGGACATTAATGTCCGTGGCTTGTTGCAATGAGATACAGTTCTCACTAACTCATTAAAACAAATATTAATTTTGATTACCCCTCAAGATGTTTGTGTGTCACCAAAGCAACGCATCAAGCTTTGTAGCAGGGAGAGGATGTTTTCTTATTGCATCCTCAGAGAGGAGGCAGGTCTGGGGTGGTCCTTACTCCCTTGAGCATTTGTGGGGAGAATCCAAAATGGCTATTTTTGGATCTTTGCTGAACAAAAAGTGCTGCATTTAGGATTTGAACTCTGCTGTCAAAGGATAGTAAAAATAACAGAATAATTTTAAATGTATCCATCTGTATGGATGCTCTGGGTGCAAGAAGGGGGCAGCTGGATTAACTGATGACAATTTTGGCAGTGGAAAATATTTTCCCATCTTTCTATGCTGGTGGGAGCTGGCTCCAAGGCAGGCACCAGGGAGTTACAGGGACCTCATCTCCTCGTACCTCAGGGAATCGGGGGAAAACATTCAGGTTTCCCAGTCTGGTGAGGAGCCCAGGACTTGGGTCTCTGTTTGGTCTGTGATAATCCTTCTCCATAGCAATGAGGGAGGCCCTCACAGCCTGGTCCTACGAGCTGAGGAAATGTGCTCTGTCCTTGCATGGACAAGGAGACACCGAAACCCCTGCAGTGTAGATCTAATCCGCCCTGTGTGTCTTTCCATTGCACATGGGTTTCAGAAAGATACGGTCTTGCTCAAATATTTTCTGAATGCCTGATACCTTCCTGCAGCCAGGGGAGGTATCTGTGAGCGATACAAAGCTGCTCCGGCAGGACAACGCTGAAACCTTATCTCACACCAAAGGGCAGATAAAGGAGCCTTTTACCAAGCTGGCTAAGCAAAAGAGAGGCTCTGGGCTTTTTCCCATCTCCGTCCTCGATGCTATCACAAGGAATGGCCATGTCCCCGACCTTGGGTACATTGGGGTCCCAGTGGTCCCCAGAGCACACTGCTGTGGAGCTTGTCCCCCAGCCCAGGGTCTGCTGCCCTCGTGCAGGACACCAACATACACTGTATTTAGTCTCTGCTTCATGTCTCACTCACTTTCTCCCCCTCTCGTATCAGGCTTTCTTTGAACTCTTTGTCAAGAGCAAGAACAGGGAGGATGGGCCCACAGAGTGGCTTGCACGGAGCACAGGGAGGGCTGGCGTGTGGCTCAGCCCGCCCGCATGGGAGCTGCCCACCGCTGCTCCTACAGGAATGTGTTTTTCACGGGAAATCGGACACGAGCTCTCTCGGGACCCAGTACACAGCCCTCGGCAGCTCCGGGCTGAGCTTCAGGGGTGTCTCGGGGCAGCTCTGATTTGGGAAGGCACGGATGTAAGCGGTGCTTTACGGTAAGGTCTGGCTGATCATTTGATGCCAGGCTAAATTTTGTTGGTGGTGATTTATGTGGACAAGCTGACCTTGATGACACACGCTCGCTGGAGCTGAGGCTTCCCTGCACCTCTGACAAAGCACGTGCAGGGCTTTAAGCGTGGACTCAGGCGTTGCCTGCAATAGAAACACTCCTCTGGCCAGGGACTGTGTCCTGAGCCCTGCACGTAGCCCATGCTTTGGCTTATTTCCATGTTAGAGATGTCCTGGAAGAACCTGGCAATCTTCTGTAGGAAGGACTACTTAAAGTCAGCACTATAGAGGTCACCCTCCAGCGTCCTGTCACCACAACCTCAACTCCTTGTGCAATGTCATGTTGAATATCTAACAAATTGGTAGCAATTAGCCTTTGGTGTTACTGAGCAGCTAAGGAGAGGAGGCATCATGAGCGTCAGGACACCTTGAAAAATGTCTTCATTGCACAAGTGGAGACTTTGATAAGTCTCTTTGATAAGACAGAACTGCAGAAAGAGGAGGTTTTTGCCCAAAGCAGGACCAGGCTGGCTCTTCTGGGGGGAAGAGACCCAGCCGTGTTCCAGCAGCATCGGCAGCAGATCCAGCCATCCCTGGATGATGCTGCACAGTGCTTCCCAAGTGTTGAAAATCAGGAGTCTTTCTGACTTGAGATAAAAGATCTAGAGACACAAAAAACCTTGGGCAAACTGAAACAACAGGGAAAAGCCTCGGAAGGGGCAGCTGTCCCAAAGCATCCTTTTTTTACCTCTGTTTATGATGCTTTTTTAAAGTGAAAAGAAAACTGAGTGCAGAGTTTGTGCCATCTAATTTTGATTGCTGTTCGGTAATTGACTTTATTATTTAAAGTATTAAATGCTGCTGCGGGGCAGCGTTTTCCCTGCTACTCGCTCGTACACTGATTAAAGCCTGACTGACTGCGGCATCGCAGCGAAGAGCAGCAGGCTGGCAGAGAGCAGCCCAAAAGGGCCAGTAAAACAAACCAGGCAGGACCCAGTTTCTCAGGAGCAGCTGAGACTCGGAGGGAAAAGACACACTTAAGAAAAAAGTTCCTGCAGCAAAACCATGGAGGAAAACGGATCATAAAGCAAACACGGCCCTAAGCTTAAAGGGATCAGTGTAGGCAGGGTGTATTCAACAGCAGCCACATCAGCTGACAGGGGAGCAGCATGCCACACTAATTGGCTAGTGCTAATGAGGAGCTAAAGCCCCCTCCATCCCCCTACTCAATTCATGCCTGACAGGCCCTGAATGCATCTGAGCCGGGGCAGAACGGGCTGCACGGCTTTTGGGCAAGCACGTGTCTCAGCTCGGGGCTGCCTGCCCATCTGCGTGCTCCGCTTTTGGTGGGTCCCACTGCCACCTGCCACCCTGGGCTACCGAAAAGGTCACCTTGTGAACGGGCTGGGGAGGCTGCCAGGGAGTGAGTGGGTGAGTGGGATGCCAGCGGGAGGCTTGGGGAGGCTCAGAGCTGTGGGCATGGCTGCGGTGTGCAGCACCCACACCCTGCGGCAACCTCCCTCTCACACACCGTGGCCGAGCCTTGGCTGGTGCCCAGGTTTTCACCTAACACCAACCTCCACCTCCACTCCTGCAAGACGCAGCGTGACGATTTCAAATTTAAAAATACCCTTTTCGTATAGCCCCCGCTGACCGCTTCCCGCTCTGGCAGCTACTACTGGGGATACTAGGGACTGGGTAAACAGGAAGCCTTTTCCACACATCCCGTTTCGCTCCAGCGGCTCCGCTGCTGAGGCCAGGGCGGTCCCACTCTGTGATGGGCTCTGCGTGCCTGTGGAGGTGTGGGTGGCCGATGTCCCAGCCGTGCATTGTGACCTGCCTCCATCCTGTGGGCAGAGGACATGGGACAGATGGTGTTAGGGCCAAGCGGTGGTTGCTACACCTGATAAAAATTAGGTCTGGGTTTTTCCCCAAAGTTCACGGGCTTAAGGTTTGGAGGAGGTGGGGAGGAGAGTGTTGGGAGTGAAGGCTCTGCATATTGCAGGACTGAGCCTGTGTGTCTGCTAAGGGTGGAGAAAGCTCTGGTCAGCTCTGGAGCAGAGCTTCCAGTGTCCAGCATCTCGAATATGAAAGGAACATCCAGTGCTGCCTCTTCTTGCAGCGCCTATGCAAGTCCTATAACTTTCCATAAGGAGCTGCTG
>JAOQGH010000007.1:2606619-2625490 GCA_025769975.1 Gallinago jamesoni | reverse complement strand
CACTCTGTCCCCAGCCTGTAGCGCTGCCTGGGATTGTTGTGACCGAAGTGCAGGACCCTGCACTTGGCCTTATTGAAAAAAAACCCCAAAAGAATCTTTAACCCAGACCACTTTGGCTGTTAACCTTGGGAAAGTTTCTGAGTGGATCGCAGTTATGTTAGGAAGACTGGAGGGCAACTTTCCTCTGGCCTCTACCTTTTTTTGGTGAGCCTGACCCTTCCTGTGAAATCATTAATTTCTTGGTGACCACAGGGGCATCTGTTTCAGGAGTGCAGAAATCTCAGAAAGGAAAAATCCATCCAGAAAGTGAGTGATTTTAAGGGAGGAATGGAGGGAGAACTGTTCTGAGTAAATTCCCCCCCCTAAATCTGTACCCCGGCCGCTCTCCCAGGACTGAGGGACTGTGCTGGGGTGAATGTACGAGGAGGCATCAGCAACTTCACGTGGGGGCTGTGGAGGAAGAGCCCATCCAAGGGCCCAAGCCTTGTGTCGCTGCCCCGAAACAGCTTGAAGTAGCCTCCCAGGTCACTCAGGCAATTAGCCACTGCCATTTTCATAGCCCTCTGTAGAGAGAGAGTGTCAAGCCACATCCCGAGCTGGTGTAAATCGGTGGAGCCCCTTTGGCCCCAAGTGGTAGGTTGGTTTTTAGCCGGTGTCTGACCCGCTCCTCTCTCCGCAGCCGCAGAGTCTGTGCCGTGGCACCGGAGACCCAGGCAGCCTCCTACACCGAGTCCCACATCCAGCCCGTCTACCAGCCCTACCTCACCACCTGCCAGGGCCATCGCCTCTGCAGCACCTACAGGTGAGGGCACCCACCTGCCCATTGGACCTGGTCCTCACGGGGTGCAGGATCCGTCCCAGTGAGGCACCCACCCTTGGGGGCTGCGGGAAGGGGGAGTCCTGCCTCGATCCGTGGGGAAGAGGCTCCCAAGCCTGACCCACTGCCATGGGAGTGGCGTGGGGAGCTTGGGGTGGGTTCTTGGTCACCCGGCTCAGCCCCATCTTTGTGTTGCAGGACCATCTACAGGGTTGCCTACCGGCAGGCGTACAGGCAGCTGCCCCAGCCCACAGCCTCCTGCTGTCCCGGCTGGAGCAGGGCTAACAGCCACACGCTCAGCTGCAACAGAGGTAAGAGGCTGCTGTGTCACTCCACTGCCAGTGCTCCCCCTTCGCCCAGACCCCATGGGGCAGGTACCTCTGGTTCCTGGATGAGGTGCCGGCAACCGGTTCTCTCATCTACCGGCACTTTGTCTGTCAGGTGGGTCCTCCCTGTAGGAAAGCATTTAAATTTTCAGTGTCACAACCAAATGGGGTTCAATTTCTGATTAATTCCCAGCCTTTCCCTGCTGCCTCGCAGGCCCTTTTACCTTTGGGATCACTTATTAACTTTATGGTTACCAGAAGATGAATAAAACAAGTAAGTCCTTTCCATATAAATCAGCAGTAATGGAAGAGAAATGCTTTCAGGAGGCAATCGTGATGTACAGCAGAAAAAAAATGCAAAATATCAGCAGCTAGGCCATCCCCAGATGAGCTCAGAGCACAGCACCAAGGGCTTCCCAGGGGACTGCTGTTGCCTGTTGTCCCTCCTCCCTCCTGGTTGTGCTCGCTGCAGGCACCAACACCTCTTTCCAGCTGCAGACTCAAGGTCCTGTTCATCCCACCCCTCCTGTGCCCTGGGGGTCAGCTCAAGCCCATCACTCCGGGCTGGTGCTGGGGTGTGTTTTGTGTTGTGTGTGTGCACAGTGTGGCAGGGGAGGGAGCTGGGGACCCCCAGAACTGCCTGGTGATGCTGTGCTTGTGTTTGGTTCCACAGCTCTCTGCTGGATGCCGTGCCAGAACGGTGGGACCTGCACCTTCCCCGGTAGATGCACCTGCCTGCCCGGCTGGACGGGGCGAGCCTGCCAGACAGGTACCGGCCACGCTGCTCCCCTCCAGGCTCCTCAAGCTTCTCTGGGGAGCCGTGGGGCTGCCATGGGGCTCTGGAGGTCCTCTGCCCACAGACCTACCCCTTGGTGGGGGACGGGCACCGGCACTGTGGCTCCTCACCAAGACTTGGCACGTGCCTGGTGCTGCTCAGACCAGTGTGTTACTCCTCCACATGGACACACACACGCACACCGACATCTACTGCTCCAGGGCAGTGATGCCTGATGATCTGGCCAGGAAAGGACGGGAAGCTCGGCTCCCAGGGGAGCTCTGACCTCCCTTTGGCTGTCTTGGTACTCCCAGCCCTCATCTGCAGCCCTGGCATCCACATTTTCTCTCCGCTGCTGCTCCAGGCTGGGTGGGTGTGAGCAGAGGGTATAGTCCGCTGTGTCTCCACAGCCAGCGGAAGGTTTTGCACAGAGCAGCCTTTACACTCGTGGGGTCAACCAGAGATTGTCTATCTCCCAAGCTTTGTAAACTCTTGCTGTAAACTAAGACGCCCATTTACTGCAGAAGTTCAAGCTGTAAACCGAAAATATCCGGGGGTGGAGGGAAAGCCTGGCAATCTCCAGGCACCGAGCTCCTCTCCAACATGAGAGCAGCCTGACGCTCCTCCCCAGCGTGCAGGGAGATCAGGCAGCATGGAGAGCAGCCCCTGCCACTGAGCTCCCCAGCTTTCTGCCCTCCTGTAAGGCAGAGGAGGAGCGTGTGGCATTGACCCACGCTGGGCCAGGCAGGGCTGAGCACATCGCTGACAGCTCCAGCTCCAGCACGGGGCAGGGAGGGGGAAAGGATTTTCCCACTGCCTAAAACAGATTCGCCCGGGCGTGGGAAGCAGTTCAGCTCCTTTTGCTTTGTGGGAACAGCTTTAATAACTCCCCCGTGCGAGGAGAGGTTACTGGGTTTTGTACACACTTGAAAGGCTGATAGCTCCTCGCCACGGCTGGCTGGAACCAAAACCCCGGCTGTAAATCCAGGATGAGAGCCGAGCGCTGCCTGCACCCGCCTGGCCAGAGCTGGGATATTTCTGACCACAGCTTTTGTTTCTGGCTCTTTTGTTGGGGTGAGCAGGAGAAGGGGAGGAGACCAGATCCCCCTGGGGGTTAGCCCGGGTTTACTCCAGCCAGGTGCAAGAGGAAAGGCTGTCCCAGGAGCTGGGGTGTCTCGTCCTCGCACGCTGCAGTGCTGAGAGCACCCAGAGCTGTGCCCAAACACCAACTCCATCTGGGGTCCCATCACATCCCCCCATTGAGCCTCTGCGGCTCTAGGTGGGGAGCAGGACCCCAGCTCGTGGGGCTGAGGGGTCCGGTGAGCTCTTCCTCGCCTCCTCTGTCCTCACTGACCGTACCTGTGATTTCAGATGTGGATGAATGTGCCGGCCAGAGCCACGGGTGCCATCAGCTCTGCATCAACACGGCCGGGAGCTACCGCTGTGCCTGCCAGGATGGCTTCAGCCTCGCTGCTGGTGACAAGGCATGCCAGCCCCTGGTGCCACCCCCTGAGCCAGACACCTTCAGCCAAGCAGGTAACCTGTCCCCTGTTGCAGGACAGCCCCGGCTGCTCAGGGCCTTCGATGAGAGCTGGGATTAACTCTCAGCATCACAGGGTGGCTGGAGCAGGACTGGCAAGAGACAGGAAAGGGGACAACAGCCAGAACCCCCACCTTTATTCCCTGTGACCTGGGATCCACTTTACCACCCAAACAACCTCCCCATGCACAAATCTAGCCACTGCTCCATCTGTGAGGGTGACAGAGCCCATCGGTGGCGTGTGGTGGCCAGGACACAGCTGTTCTCTCTGTCATCGTCATCGTCCTTCCCGCAGGGCAAGTGCAGAGCCGTGAGGAGCGGTGGGCAGCGCTGGTGACGGCCCATTATTACTTTTGGTACGCGCTGTGACACTTCAAACTCGTACCGTGAGTAATAATGCGCTGTGGCCAGCACCGGCATCACGCGGGAAACGCCTGGAAGAGCCTTTATCCTCTGTCCAGGGCCCTCTGCAGGGACGAGCCTTGGTGCCCACCACGGGACAGGGCAGACCCGGGTGTTACCTAATCTGACAACACGGGCACGAAAGGCCAGGCTTCACCAAACGTCTTATCCTTGAAGTACCACCCCACTGCCTGACAAATTCCCCGCTTTGTTGCAGGTATTCCAGCAGCAAGGAGAGACTTGTGTGCGTGTTGGACCCGATCAATGCTCCAGGAGCTGGTCCCAGCAGGGCAGACCCTGGGGGCTCATTGGGAGGGGGAGCAGAAAGCAGCAGAGCTTGGCCTGAGCCCTGCGGCGATGTCTCTCCCCACCTCAGGCAATGGGTTCTTTTACTAACTGACCTTTTCTTGGTCACTTTTTCAGGTCCCCCCAGTGAAATGACGGAAGAAATGAACGCCCTGAAGAGCAGAGTGGAAGCGCTGGAGCAGGTGAGCTGTCGGCACACACCTCTGCCCTGCCCTGTTACCAGCTCGAGGCCCCGCTCAGCCAGCTCCCACCCGGGGCTGTTCGCAGCCAGGGTTTCCCTGTCCCCGGCTCTATTTTTAACATCCTGCTGGCCTCACGCCGCAGCATTCCCAGCTGCGCTCCACGCTGCCGGCAGCGCCCACGCAGCAGCTCTTCCAGCCCGGCGGCCCTTTGAACGCAACCAAAGCCCCCTCCAGCCGGCCAGCGTGTCGCCCCCGGCGGGATGCCCCCTGGCCAGGCAGTGTGCTGCATCCCACTGGGTGGTCCTTGTGGCTGGGGAGGGGGGGGACACGACGACTTCACGGCTCCCCTTCTCCCTGTAGAAACTCGAGTTGGTGCTGGCCCCTTTCCACAACCTCATGCCATCTGAGCCGGAGGACGTCGGCGCAGACCCCATCAGCCGGTTGTCCCACTCCCTCCAGCAACTGGACAGAATCGACTCCCTGAGCGAGCAGATCTCCTTCCTCGAGGAGCGGCTGGAGACGTGTAAGTGCCTGGAAAAAGCAGGGGTGAAGCTTTTCCCTCCATCCACACTGGCCACAGGGAGCAGATGCCGGCCAGCGAGATCAGTAACACGTATGCCACTCTTAATCTATATCTCCCTCAAGCTCAACAGCCTGTAATTAATAAAAGATGAACACAAACAGCCCATTAGCTTCATTTCAAAGCTGTTTCTATGGCTGCATCATCTGACTGCCCTTGTAGCAGCCAGAAATCCTAGGATCAGCACATGGAAACGTGGCTCTGGGGCAGAAGCAGAGGGAACCCCCTGAGCAGTGGGTCGTATCTCGCCATCAGCACCCTCGCCCAGCCCAGCTGTGTTCCCTTCCTGTGCTGTTACAACTTTGTCCTTAGAAAAGAAGCCTCAACTCTTAGGAAATTAACAATCCAAAGAGTCAATCAGGAAAGTTTAGGGAGCATGCAGAAGTTGGCAGATTTACAAGCCTGGGAAGTTTTAGGCACTTCTTTTTGAAGTCTGCAGAACAGCCCTTTGCCAGGCACTGGACCAGAGAGGGTTCCTAAGTAACAACCTCTGGAGACACTGGTGGGAGCTGTCATGTGTGAAATGGCCATAGGCAGGGGGTCCTGCCTGGCGTCCTCCCACAGGGAGCATCCCCTCAGCTCCCTCAGGTGGGTGCAAGGCTCTCCCTTAACTCAGAGCAGAGCACAAACCAAATAACTCCATTGTACTAGCCGTTCGTTTCCCCATTAAATAATTCCAGTCAAACACACCCAGAAACTGGGCTTGGCTGGGCTGGCTCTGGTGTGCAGCAGCCCCGTGCTCACGGCAGGGCCGAGGGTGCTTGGAAAGACTTCAGGGGAAACTCCGTTTCGGGGCAGATCCAGTCCCAGTTCACTGCTTGCAGTAATGGCTTAGATATAAAAGACTTCAGAGAACTTGTTTTCTAAGTGTCTATTTGCAGCTACTTAGTCTTCAAACATCTCAGAAAGGGGTAATCATCAGAAGGGCTGAGTGTGCCAGCAGAGTTTCCTAGTATTGCCCTGCACATATTATTAGTCACAGGAATGTGAGTGGTATCACAAGGTAACATGGATTTACTCCAAGGGATGACTCTAAAGTCCTGAACTTCACTTCTGCCAAGCCTGTTCGGGCAAGCAAAACTTGTTTTTGTCCCTCTCACGGTCTTGAAAGGGTAGAAGGTTGTCCTTTCCTACCCCAGCAGCACCAGGGCTTGCAGAGCAACCCACAGAACACTAAGTAGCCACCCACTTTCTGTGCCTTGCAAAGCATTTTGCAACTGGATACAAAGCTACACCTGCACCCTCCAATTACCTGCCCTGTGGGGATGTGTATAAAGACTAAAAATCATTTTCTTTTCTGTAAACCACCAGTGAATGCACAAGATCTCTTTAAGCCATAACCATTTCAGCCCCTCTAAGTGTGAATTATCCCCAGCTGGTCACCACGTGTTGATGCTCGGCCGTGACACTCACACCCTGTTAGTGACATGACAGACTCACAACAGCACGTAGCTGTGCCACAGCCACCCCACGTGGTCCCTTCTCCAGACCCTGGGGACTTCAGTGACCGGCGGCGCCTGCTTCTGATTACTGTCACACAGAGCCAGTGCCTGTGTGTCCCAGCCTCCCATCCTGGAGCAGCCAGTGTCACTGTCACTGCCTTTCCCACCTCCCTGGGACGCTACACAGGACTTCCCAAGTCCAGCCAAGGCTGTCGAGGACTGCGGCGTGACAGGGAGGAGAGTGACGATCCCAAACAGAGACAGAGCCAGCATGAGGGTGTTTGGCAAAGGGGAAGCAGCAAGTGTGGGTGACATTCACAGAGGCTGAGAGCAACTTCATCCTTCTTGGGGAAAGGGACAAACTAAACCCAGGCTAACATGGGTGGATTGGATTATTTTGTTGATTTTTCTTTCATCTTCTTAGGTTCCTGCAAGAATGAGCTCTAGCCAAGTGCCTGAGGAGTTGGAACAAGCTGAGGGCAGCCATAGCTCTCATCTCCGTCTCCAGCCACAGGGTGAGGATGAAGCCACATCATCTACAGGAAGGCCCAGGGTAGCAGGAAGAGGCTGGTTTTCCATCAGCATCTCCATTTTCTCTTCCAACTCACCTTATCAAAGGTCACGCAGTTACTTCCAAACTGGACTCCGAGCCCTCAGCATCTCACCCCCTTCCTGCCCCAGTGGCAGAAAATAAATGCCTTACCTCGTGCCGTTAGTGCCTGTCTGGCTGTGCCAGAGTCTGTGAAGCCGTGTGGTGCTTAGCTTCACCTGGCTCTTACTTGCTCTTTCCCTGGGACATCATCACCCAGAGGTGGCCCAAGCAGGACAGCTGGCCCCCCCCACCCCCCGACCCACTGGCCCCCAAAGGACGTGTGGACAAGTCCTGCCTTTGGAGGATTATGGCCAAAAAGGACTTGTGTCAGAAGAGGGGGCAGCCCCAGGTGTCACAGCAGGGGATGGGTGTAACTGGTCCCTGCAGAGGTACCGCGTTGGCTGGGTGTGGGTGCCCATCCCCGCAGCTTCTGGTCTGCTCTCAGGAACCAGCCTCCCTCCACCAGCGCTGGGGCTGGGCTGGTGCCTCATTGCTTCTTAGCGTGGCAATCGCAGCAGCTTGCTCTGAAACTACCTGCTCCTCCTCCGCTCCATCCCCAGGCCCTACAGAGGGGGAACAAGGACGAAACTTTTCCATGGGCCTGAAGGTGCAGAGAATCTATTTTTTACTCAATTTAATAGAAAACCTTTCCCTGTGACACTCCCATCAACGAGCAGGCAGGGACAAACCTGTGCCAACCAGTAGTGCCAACAGGGTGAGGCCAAGTAGGGAGGGACAGTCCTCTGCGTGCCCGGATTGGGGACAGCAGCCTGGCACACCCACATGTTGGCACTGCCAGGCACATAGCTGCCAGGGTGGCCAGTCCCTCCCAGACCCGGTGGCCACTGCCCTGTCAGCCCGTGGCACACCCCTCCCAGCAGTGTTTGCCCAAGCCCAAGGACAACGATACCACAGAGCAGATGTGAGCGACCCGGTACAACCCTTTCTTCTTGGCCTTAGGACAGAGCCACAGGAGGAGCCACTTGCCACATGGGCAACAGGGTTGTACCAAAATAAAGCCTCCTGCTGCACACCCCGAGGCTGTGGCAGCATTACTGGCTGGGAAGGTGCTTGCTCCAGGGCCCTGCTTTGACATGGGCTCCCATCCACCTTCCTCTTCCCCTGCAGGCATTTGTCCTCCTCCTTGAGGCCAGGCACAGCCCTTCTCCTGTGGGACCTACCATTCCTTCTCAACCACTGAACCCACCCCCTACAAAAGCTGAAGGGTCAGCACCCTTCCTCCCACAGCCACCCTCCTCCCCCAGCTCCCACACAAGACCAGGAGTCTCCTTTATTTAAATAACCAAAGGTGTACTTTTCCTTTTTCCCTTCTCTTTTTTAAAGCACATAACATTATTCTCAACCCAATTAAAAGTGAACAGCAGACAACTGCACACAGAGGCACCGCTCCCCCCTCCCAGGGAAGGGTGCTGCAGGAATCACCCCCTGGACATGGTTATCTCCCCCCACCTCCCAGGACCTTTCTGGGTTTAACCTCCGTGACAGCCCTTTATCTGCCACTCTTACAACGTGCTGGGTCAGTTCCCATCCTCCCACCCTGACCCGTCCCATGGCAGGTCTGACCCCTGAGTCTGTACCGTAAGGCCCCTCCGATAAAGTCACCACCACCAGCACCAGCTCAGCCCAAGGGCTCCCTCCCTTGGGGACCACTGGCCCTACAGGACCCCCCTGCCTTTCCCAGTTGAGGCTTTAACCCCCCCAAAGGCAGTATGATATGACTGAGGTTCCACCAAGGCAGCCCCAGACAGGCTGTGTCACTCATCCCAGTAGCCCGGGGTGGTTCATCTCATGGTCATTCACCCTGAGCCATGAACAGCAGAGCTAAAGCCTCCCTGAACCTGAGTTAGAGGTGAAGGCCACCCCCTGGAACCATGGACCTGACCCAGCCTTGCACTCCACAGAGGTCATCAAGGGATGCAGGAGCCCTGCTGGTCCCTCACACCAAAGCTCGGGGGAAATCCCTTTTCTAAAGGGGGGGAAAGAGCCCATTCCTCATCCCCTGAAGGGAGAGCTGAAGCCTTCCCAGCCCAGTTCCAGCTCACCCGCCCTGTGGCCCTGCAGGAGCTTTACAAGCCTTGCAGAGCAGCGGCTCCACGGAGATCTGCACAAAGACACACGGGACAGGCACCATCTTTCGGCCGCTGCTGACCATGACAAGTGGCAAAACAAGCGTGAAGGAGCCCTTTGCATCTGCAGCAGGTACCACAGGCACTATTGTGACGTGGTGGGACCACGGCAGGGAGCTGGTGGCAGCATCCCAACGCTAAAGAAGCACTGAGCCAACCCAGGTGCACGTCTCAGGCAGCATCCCGATGTGCCACACACGTGTCACATGTGAGGACCACCTTGCCCAGGACTCAAAAATCTGTGCAGCTAAAAAACAAAAAATAATAAAAAAAAAAAATAAAAAAGATCAAGCTGGTGGCTCTGAGTGGTAGAAACAAGCGTGGGGTTTCATTCAGAAGACGACTAAACCTGCAAAGGCTGGAGAGCATTCAGCTAAACCCTGCCCAGATCATGGTTTGGTCAGAACACAGCTTCCCTCCCACCGCTGCACCCCTCAGTGACCAAGGGCACTTTTTCAGACAAGGCCACCAAGCCCGAAGGGACACTCTAAGGCTGACTGGCCCCACACGTTCCCCTCTGCAGCCCCCTCTGAGGTTATTGGCCCTGGGTGCTTTCTTCAGAAGTGGCTCAGGAGTGCCTAGGCAGCACAAAGCCCCAGCACAAGATGCTGCCGTGACTCAAAGGTGCTTCTCAAGGGGACAGGTCCTGTCCCATGAGCTCCACCATGCAGGATGGCAGCACTCCAGGCTACCCAGGGAGGAGGCCACACTCCCAGAGCCGGTGGAGAGCTAGATTTATGGATTTTCACCCCATTCTCAGCTCTGATTGAGCAACATCAAGGTTGTACAGGTACAAATTGCTGCCTGGTGGTTTCCACCTGGGAGAGACAGCACAGCACCAGCTGAGCCTGCAGGAACACAGGCACAGGGACACTCATGTGAGGCACAGCCCAGCCTCCGGCCAGGTTTTTGTCGTGGCCCCTCTCCAGCTGCCTGAGCCAGGGGGGAAATCACCTCTCCAGTCATTGAGCCCTTTGGTAGCACGAGTTTGATGCCTGAGAAATTCAGAAAAAGGAGACGTTTCATTGCGAGATAACGAACCGATAAAAGAAATCCACTCAACGGGGAACCTCAGCGTTGGCTTGACACCCTGCGTGTGTGCCAGTCTGTGGTGTTCCCAGAGTTAGAAGTCACTGCAGAGGAAGAGAAGTTCCTTCGGTATTTGGCAACAGACAGGTCACTTCAGTCACCGCCACATGGTGACGCCACCGGAGAAGTCTAGGATGATTTCTTCGACTCGCTTGGACTGCCCGACAGCCTGAAGAGGGTCTCCCTCATGGTGTGGAAGCATTTGTCAGTGAGGTCAGAGACATCGTCTGATGTCAGGCCTTTGGTCTCGATTGGAGGCAGAACCTCAACCTTAATTTTGCCTGGGAACAAGAGAAGAGCCTGTGAGAAACCTCCACACAGCACAGGAGCACCTTTCTCTGCTCTCCCAGGACCCCTGCTCCAGCCCCAGCACAGCCCCCAGCCTCTCTCAGGGCTTTAGAAACCCATCCCTGGAGCACAGGTGGGGGCTGCACTGGTCTCAGGGGTCAGAGATTGAGGGCAGGGTCTAATCCCCAGAGCAAACAGCTCCACCAAGCAGCAGAGTATCTCCTTGGTGCCCCAAAGTGACACCCCAGCCAGAGCTTGCCCTTTTCCCAAGGCTGGTGTGGCTGCTCTGCCCTCACCTGCCAGCCAAGAGAGCCGAGGGAGCCCATGGCCATGGACCCACTCAGATCCAGGCCCACACCAGGACCTGCACCAGGTGCTCCCTCTATCTGCTTCTCTCCAGCCCTCCTACCCTTGGCTGGCTCCAGCCACCCAGGCAGGAGTGCAGCGAGCATGGCTTCCTCCCAGAAAAATGAGAGTTACTGCTCCAAGTTGACCGAAAGCCAACTTTCTGCCCAGCTCTTGTACTGGCAGAGTTCTGAGCTTTGATGGGACCAGCTGCCTTGGTTGGCTTGCAGAGGGGTCCCTGCTTTGAAAGGTCTGGAGGTAGAGCACACTTCCTTCTTTCCCCAAAGCCTCACCAAATGACAGGCTGTGCCAGTTTTGAGAGGGAGAGGTGGTGTCCAATTTTTCATTAAAACATCCCTCACTGTATTTAATTAGATTCTTTCCTAAATTAGCCCAGCCCAGGCTCTGGTGCCAAGTGCTTTGAACTTTCTCCACACATCTCCCAGAGGAACTCTTCCCATTCACCCCAGCTCCACTTCCCTCCCGCACCCTTGTGAATCACATCTCCACGAGTATGGCATTAACCCTGTCTCCAAGTGACTGTAGAGACCTTTGGACTCTTTGGTACCTGATGTAAATAGCTTTGTCTTTGGGTTATAGAAGCTGGTGAAGGAGGAATATACCACAGGAATCACTGGGACCTTGGGGAAGAAGAGGAAAAAAAAACAAAAAAGAGGAGTTAGTTGGGCTGCAGCTACTCAGGGCAGAGAGAAGCAGCAAATCCCACACAGCAGAGCTGGCCTGATGCTCACACACCCAGGCACACACAGCCCCACAAGCAAGACCCACTTCCAGAGGCTGGGAGAGTCAGGAGGCAAATGGGATCAAAACTACTCTCCAGACACTTGACAGACATCCAAGGCACTAGGGCCAAGTTACACTTCAGCCTCAGGTCAGCACTGGCTCTCAGGGCTCCTCATCCCAAGCCAGGCTTCAGAATCCAGTTATATTTTCTGACCTGGAAACACGGGAGGATGCCTGTATCAACAGGCCTTGCCGTGCTGTACAAACACAGGTTTGAGACAGGCCAGCTGCTGTGCCTTCAGCTTCTAAGAAAAGGAGTCACCAGTTGTAATCAGTTGCTCTCGGGGAAGCTTCAGACATGCAGAGACACAGCCAGGAGGGCAGGAACAGTCGCTATTTCAGTGCTGACACCACAGACACAATCTACAGTTGGTGACTCAGGGGAAGTGTTAGCAGAGGTGGGTACCACTTCCACTGTTGTCCTTTTTTCCTTCCAGCAGCCACCAGCCCTTGCCTGGGTTGCATCACCCTGGCAGGAACAGGGATGGTACAAGGCAGGCTACACCCTGGGCTTGGCCAATCAAACCCAGCAAGAGCTCTGGCACCTACTCCCTTCTCCAGAATCTGCTGTAACACCTCCTCTAGGGAAAGCAGTTTCCCCTCAGGTCTCGAGTCATCCCAGTCCTGAGAAGCAAGGCAGAGTGTGCAGGGGAAGGCAAGGGACCCATCTCCTTCCAGCTACCTCTCTGGCACCTAGTCCCCAGCCCCTGGGAGCTGAGCAGGGTGGCCCAGCTTCCAGGCAGCACAGGCAGGTCTCCAGTGTTCCCAGCACACTGTCCCAGTGCTCTGTCCAGGCAAGCACCACAGCTCCTTCAGGAGCACTGACAGCTCTGGCTGTCCAAAGCCAAGGAGGTGTTTATCTGCTCCCCTATCAACTGCTCATGGATCTTGTCATTTTGGCAGGAGAAGACTTTTAAAGAGACACCAAGAAGTGCCATCCATATGGCTGCCTGAAAGGGAGCAGCTATTTCCACACAGAGCAAGCCCAGATGTTGCTCTAAAGCACTTGCATTAACAATCCCAAATCCACACTACACGATTGCAACCTGGAGGATTGAGAAATGTATCAACAGCTTTGGGATTCCCCAGGCAAGCTCACAAGAAGTGCAGCACCCGCTGGGCTCCCTGCCCAAAGCGGGCTCCGTGCTGCCAGGAGCGGGGCACAGACATTGTCCTGCCACGCTGCCAGGCAGCTGCCTGCAAAGCTAAGGGACAAGGGTGCCAGTCCCCCACGCTTTGCCCTCCAGATGGGACACCAGGAATGCAGTGAAGGGGTAGTCAGATGAGAGGATGAGGTGGTTTAGCTGAGGAGCTCAGCTGTGACCTGGGAACACAGCTCACTAGAGAGCAAGTAAGTCTGTGTGACCAGTCTGCAATGCCACCGCGAAACCATGCAGGGTTCCTGTGCAGGGGCAAGGCACCCTTACCTGTGCCTGGACAGCAATGTGAAACGCTCCTTTCTTGAACGGCAGCAAATCCCCCGTGCAGTTCCTTGTGCCCTCTGGGTACACCCACACCTTCACCTGTATGTGGGGAGATAAGGCTGTGCTCCAGCAATCCACTCACATTCCTGCTGGCCGAGCCACCAGCCAGCCTTGCCAAGAGCTGCAGGTGGCTGTAGGTTCAGGCGAGCCAGGACCAGGAGTGCCACATCCCTCCGTGCCACCCCAGGATACCCAGACACGTGCCACGGTCACACTCACGTTTTCTGTTGTCATACTCTTGGCCACCTCTGCCATCACCATCTTGGCACTGGTGGTGCTCTTCCTGTTGATGAAGATGACACCGCCAAGGTAGATGATGAGCCCCACAGAGCCGGCGTATATCAGCTCCTTCTTGCCCACCTGGACACAGTCGTCAGGCAGGATCTCCATCAGCCCTAACGTGATGGTAGAAGGTGAGATCTAGCAGCCACCACCACCCATCCTGCACTCAGATGGGACAAGAGACACAATCTGAGGTGGGGAGTACAGGGGACAGGCCAGTGACTCATTTCTCTGCTGGCTTCTGCTGCCATCAACAGAGCAGAAGACTCAGCACAGAGCAGAATTACAGGGTCAGGGTGGCTGTAGGTCATAGGAAGATGGCTCAAGGAGACAGCTCACTCCCAGTGGGGCCACCCCTCATGCCTGGCTGCCTGTCACACTGACATGAGTGCTAGGCCAGCTGGGCTACCAGCAAGGCAGGGGTGTAAAAGAGCTGAGAAACACCTGAAGCTGAGCAGTACCTGGGGTGCTGCCCAGGGTGTAATTACTCAGAGGGAGGAGAGACCCTTCCTGCAACCAGCACTTCTAGAGAAAGCTGGACCAGTTGGCTTGGTAGCACAGACCAGCCAGTGCAGGGGACTCCTTGGCCAGGAGATGCCAGTAGCCTTTCTCTGATGGCAAGAGAACTGCTCCCTCCCTCCCACCAGCTCCTCACCCATCATGTCGAGGATGCTCTGGTGGTTGGACACAATGATAGCAGGGCCCTCCACCTTGAAGTTCTCCAGTCCCTTCACCTCAAACCTCAGGCCGAAGAAATACTTGAAGGTCCTGACCACAGCTCTGATGATTCTGCAGGAGAGAAGAGCAGTCAGCAGCAGGGCAGGGAGGTGTCAGGGGATGCTATACCCAGCTTGGGTGGAAGGAGACAAGAAGAACTCTGTGACAGAGAGCCTCGAGTCTCATTCACCCTGTGTCTGTCCTGCACGCTAAGCCCTGTCTGCTCCCAGAGTGGGAATTTTACTATAAGCCTGGGGAAAGGTGACTAACTTTGAGGCTGGTACAGCTACACTCGATAGTTCATGCTTCCTTCAAGCTGACAACCACGCTCACTACAAGCTCTCTGGAAGGGGAGAGTCCAGCCTAATGCTGCTGCAAGATCTGTGCAAATAGAGGGCAAAACTGGAAACCCTCCAAAGTCCAGGATGGGCAGACTGGACTGAACGCTGAAGCAAGGACCATTCCTCCTGCTGCCAGTCCTACCCACTTAGTGCTGTCATTTCCCCCCGTGCCATGGCTGCAGCCTGCTCCGATGCTGCCGGTGTTTTCTTCCTACAACCAGCAGAGCCCCACAAGTTGTTCAAACAGCTCTCCTAGGAGCTGCCACTCCCCAGCACATGGGTATTTGCCTGCACACCCAGCACCCGAGGAAGGCTGCCAATTCTGGTCCTTGCAGTACTGGAAGATGCTGCTTAACGATACAAACAAACATGGGCTGCTGTTACCCCAGGGGAGAAGAATGAAGGTGAGAAACGCTTCCCTGTAAAACACAAGGATGTGAGCAGCAAACGGGATGCTCCCCACGCAGCTTGGCAGAGGAGAGATGCCCCCGGCAAACCCACTTTTCAAGCAAAGAGCTTTTGCCTGTCAGTTCACTTCCCTGCTGGATCTACAGGTCCGTCCACAAAGCTCCCAGCTTCCCTCCCCTCTGCCTGAGGGCTGGGGTCCCACCTGGGATGAGGCACCAGCAGCTCCTCTCAGCACCGAGCAGGCTGCCATGCCCTTGCTGAGCACACCCAGCCCAGGCTCACCAGCTGAGACCCTGCCAGCCCGTAAGAGCAGGGCCCACTATGCCACCCCAAAACAGGTGGGAGCTGGGGACCCTCCAACTGGGCCAAAGGACGCAGCCAGAAGCTGGCAGCACACAGGGACTATTTTGGGCAGGGGAGCAGCCATTCGCCAGGACAGGAGGCAGAGAAACTGGCACATGAACAAAGCCCCCAGGAGTAGCCACCAGCTGATTCCCCGAGAGCAGATTCAGGAGCTGACCTGCCCTCCAACAAGCACCTGGATGCCTTGCCTCAGGGCTCCCCATCTCCCTGGCAGGCAAACGATGGATCTTTCCTCCCTGCAGGAGGAGATGGAGGGACAGTGTCATCTTCTCCCCCCGCAACAGAGTCACAGAGTCCAGCCATCAGCCTGGGAAGCATCCCTGTCACCCAGGGTGGAAGGTGAGCATCCTGCCAGAATCTTATTCTGGCTTGGCAGCAGCTCCCAGCATCTCTTCTCTCAAAGCCTCCCCCTCCCTGCCATCAACTCTTCAACCACATGCCTCTGTCAAGGCAACTGTCCCTTGGCTTGCTCCTACCTGCCCTGGGGTTCGTATCTCCATGGGGTATGAGACTGCCCAGGCCCTGGCTGTGGTGCTGGAGCTCAGGTCAGGCCAATGCCCGCAGGTGACACATGGGAGTGATGCAGCAGCTATCAGTCCCAGGTCATTCAAACCTGCTGCAAAGGTTGGAGCCACACCTGGGGAAAGGACACAGGGAGGTGCAGAGGCCACAGAGCTGCTGGGGTTACGGGAGTGCAGTCCAGGCAAAGAGACAAGGGGGCAGGTGAGAGAAGTCAGGGTGACACAAATCAGAGGTCACGGTGGATGCCAGGCCACCAGGCTGACCTAAATCCCACTTCTCCTCCCTTTCTGACTGCCAACCAAAAAAGAGGTCACCGCTCTGGAAGTCACACTGGCTGAGTAGCTGCTGGGAGAGGCTGGTTACACATTACTCAAGAGCAACCATCCAACTTCCTCCTGCCAGTAAGGAGCCAGTGTTTCCTTGCACAAGATGTGGCCTGAGCCACCAAAAGAGGCAAAGGGGCAGAGCTCAGAGCAAGCGAAGAGCCACCAGGTGACCAGCAGCCCTGCTGAGCTGGCCACATCACCCACGGGGTTAAGGGGATGGGTGCTACTGCCCTTCAACCCTGCAAGCAGCTGCTCTGCTGGTATGAATGAGCCAGTCGCAGCCGCAGAGAGCTGTAAATCTGATGCACTTATTGCCAGACTCAAGGAGAGAGCAGAAAAGTGAGAGGGAATGTGTTTTTTCAGGGCATCCGTAACAGCCTGAGTCTGAAATCCATCAGCCCTGGCTTCACACGCTCCACCCCGCAGCCTGTGGCAGAGGCTGTTTTAGGATCCTCTGATTTTCAGGGATTAACGAAGCGCGCTTACCAGATTGGAAGCTCTTGCAAGAGGTTTCACCACTAGATAAACAGCTCTATCTCTGTCAGACACAGAGGGCAACCTCTTCCAAGTCACACCAGCTTGGCACCGGAGCCAGGAGCACAGCAAGGACGGGGTGTTCTGCGCCGGGCTGTGATGCTGTTATCGCCGTCTGTCCACCAGCACATGCTCTGCTCCAACCCCCCTCCCCAAGCTGGAATAAGCAGTTTGGGATGATGTAGAAATAAGGAGCTCACTGGATCACCTCCGCCACAGACCTCCCAGGGGCTGGGATACACCACGAGGATCATCAGCCAGTGACAGCACATGGAAACAATGGGCTTAAATTACAGGAAAAGGGCGGATCTGGCCAAAATTCAGCTCGGAGTTTCAACATGAGGAGTTACTCAGGGCAAGGAGCTCTCGTTCCCAAGGAGTCCCTTTAAGTTTACAGGAGACTTACAAAGTTTTAGGGATGGGGAAGAAAAAGAGAGCATCTCCATAACCAACATCATCAATTCTCCGAGCTGCAAAGCAGGTTGTGCAGCGGGAAGCTGCTCCTGAGCCAGCCACGGCAACCAAAGCTGGAGACTGAGCTAGGCTGGAGATGCCAGAGCAGATTGCTGTTTCCAGTGCCCGGGGCCACAGCACCAAGAGCTGATGGCAGAGCCCAGAAGGCAGGATGGTGGTGCCCTGTGCCCGCTCCACCCTAAGCACTGCCCGCCAGAGCCACACCACAAAGCAAAGTCCAGCTCCACCAGCTGAGACAGGCACACCTTTGATCCAAAAGGATGCATTAAGGCAACAGGGCTCCCCTTTGCCCCCTGGTATGACCTGGCCTGGACACGGGTGGTTAGAGCAGGTAAAAAGCTGCCTATGGGAGAGCAAAGCAAGGAGCCCAAGTTCTCCTGCCCTGCCAGGAGAAGTGCCAGCTCTGCCCCTTAAGATGTGTCTTTGCAGTTAGAGGAGGTGCTCTCCTCCATCAGATCAGGGGCCCTGTCAGAGGCAGCAAGGCCTGAGAGCAACAAGTGTGCCCTGGGCAGGGCACGGCCACCATCCTCCTTGCACCACCGTGTTAACCACTGCCTGGCACGGCCCGCACCTCTGGAGGGGAGGAGAAACCCTCAAACAAACACTGCTGTCACACAGCTTCCCCCAAAACCTGGGTGGCCCCCAGAGCATGGCCACTGGCCACCGTCCTCACACCTTCCAGACCCCTCCAAAGGGCACAGGGCTCACCAAAGAGAAGGGCACAGCCATGGGATGGAGCAGCCCCTCACCACCCCCCCCCCCCCCAGCAGCCTCCATGAGCCAAGAGGCCACCCCCTTGCCACCGGGGTGCTGTCACACACCCGAGGTGAAGGAGGCCACCATCACCACCACCACCATCATCCCCCCGAGGCCGAGCTTGAAACCGATCTCCCCAGTTTGTGTTTCACCCGCTGCCACCTCGGCCCCGCCACGTCCCCGTCCCCCGCCCCCGGTGTCGGCGGGGCTGGCCCCGGCCCCCTCACCTCACCTCATGTTCTTGACGGTGCGGCCGCCGTTGACGAGGAGGCAGACGGGCGCCGTCAGCGCCGAGGCGAGGAGGCAGAGGAAGGAGTAGAAGCCGATGCGAAGGGCGAAGTTGACGGCGGGGCTGAGCCCCATCAGGACGTGGAGCAGCAGCAGCACCGCCGCCCCCCATAGCAGCCACCCCAGCTCCATGTCCCCCCCGCCGCCCCTCACCACCACCACCGAGCCCGGGAAGGAAAACGACCGAGCCACCCGCCAACACCCGCCACCGACCGCCGCGCCGAGCGGCGTGGGCTGCCCCCGCCTTATGTGGGCGGCGCGGATGGCCCGGCCCGGCCCGGCCCGCCCCGCCCGCCGCTCCCCTCAGCCCGGGGCGGGATCGGCCCCTCGGGGCGCGGCGGGACGGCCTGGGGTCCCGCTGAGGGACACTGAGGGGTTGGGGACCCCTTCGTGGTGCTGTGTGGGTTCCCGTCCCCTCATGGAGGGGTAGGAGAGCCGCGAGGTGCCGCGGGGGGACGCCGAGGGCTTGGGGATCCCCTCATGGTGCTGCGTGGGTCTGGGGCCCCTCATGGTGCTGCGTGGGTCTGGGGATCCTCATGGTGCTCTGTGGGTCTGGGGATCCTCATGGCGTGGTGAGGAGGACTGTGGGGTCTTCTGTGGGGACCCTGAGGGCTTGGGGACCTCTCATGGTGCTGCGTGGGTCTGGGGCCCCTCATGGTGCTGTGTGGGTCTGGGGATCCTCATGGTGCTCTGTGGGTCTGGGGATCCTCATGGCGTGGTGAGGAGGACTGTGGGGTCTTC
>JAOQGH010000007.1:2571517-2583465 GCA_025769975.1 Gallinago jamesoni | reverse complement strand
CCACCCTCACACCAAAGAATTTCTTCCCCACATCTCACCTCAATCTCCCCTCTTTCAGTTTAAAACCCTTCCCCCTCCTCCTATGGCTCCCCTCCCTGGTCAGGAGTCCCTCCCCATCTCTCCTGTAGCCCCTTCAGATACTGGAAGGGGCTCTAAGGTCTCCCCGGAGCCTTCTCTTCTCCAGGCTGAACCCCCCCCCCCCAGCTCTCTCAGCCTGTCCTCACAGCAGAGGGGCTCCAGCCCTTGGAGCATCATCCTTCCCACCACACACAGTGCTCCAGCACGGGATTCGCTCGAGCTGGGTGACTGTTTCCTCCTCTCCCGAGCTCAGTTCTTTCCTTCCCCAGCTCAGTTTTGTGATGTGTAGCCCAATCACAGAGAGCTACAAGGGTCTGATGCCGCTTCTTGTTCTGTTCACAGTCCAACCTGGGGGACCAGCCTTCTCTTGCAGCCCTGGTGGGCCGGATCATCGCCATGGCAGATGTGAACCGGGATGGGAAAGTATCTTTAGCAGAGGCCAAGTCCATCTGGGCGCTTCTTCAGCTCAATGAGTTTCTTCTCATGCTCTCCTTGCACGAGAAAGAGCACACTTCCAAACTGCTGGGGCACTGCGGGGACCTCTTCGTCACCGAGAAGATCCCCCACACCTCCCTCTATGGCGTGGATGTCCCCCCCTTCATCCAGTCGCTGCTGCCTTCGGTTGTCCACCAAATCATCCACCAGTGGTTTGCACCAGCCTGGCCCCGGCGGGCAAAGATCGCCATCGGCCTCCTGGAGTTTGTGGAGGAGATATTCCATGGGACCTACGGGAACTTCTACATCTGCGAGACTGGCTTTAAGAACGTGGGCTACAACGACAAATACGACTTCAAGATGGTCAACCTGCGGAAGGTGGCGACGGAGATGACCATCCGAGGGTTCCTCAAGGGCCGTCACTGTGAGCAGAACGTGGACTGCACCTACGGGAAGGACTGCACGGCGACCTGCGACAAGCTCCTGAAGCAGTGCAAGGGCGAGGTGGTGCAGCCCAACCTGGCCAAGGTCTGCGGGTTGCTGCAGGACTACCTGCTCTACGGGGCGCCGCTGGAGCTGAGAGAGGACCTGCAGAAGCAGCTCCGAACTTGCATGACCCTCAGCGGCCTGGCCAGCCAGATGGAAGTCCACCACTCCCTCGTGCTCAACAACCTCAAGACCTTGCTCTGGAAGAAGATTTCAAACACCAAATATTCCTAATGGGGGCGTGGGAGGCGTGGGGGTGGGAAGCACAGCCCGAGAGTTCAGAATCCTCACTCTTGGAGTAATCCAAGGGCTGAAGGCTTCTTTCTTCCATCTTTTCCCCTCCCGCCAGGAAAACTACACCCTGCCCGGGGAGTCGAGCGCATCCGCAGCCCCTTCTCCTTCACGGAAATCCAAGCTTCATGACTTCCACCGCCCAGCAGGACCATCGCTAGTCGGGAAGAGCGTGCTGCGGAGCTGGGACACCGGGAGCCGGGATGGAGGAGCAGGCGTTGGGGGCGGGGGGGGAAGGAAGATGACACGGGGAGCGAGAAGGAAGGGGAGCCCAGCTGGACGCATCCGGCTCTTTCTCGATTGCCAGGCAAGCAGCGCGGGAGAGACGGGAATGAATCATTCATGCTGTACTTGTCACATCGTCTTTTGATGAACGGCTCTGATGTAAATAAACAGCTTTTACGTGAATCACACCCGTACACCGATAGCAAAAACGGCAGCCTCCAAAGTACCAGCTTGCTCGTGATGTAAAAAAGGAGGAAAAAAAAAAAAAAAAAAAAAGGTAGATTTCCCTATTCAGAAGTCTCTCCTTAAGCGTCTGAGTCACCCGCCCTCAGATCCAGCTGTAACTTAGGAAGGAGATAAGCTGAGAATCCTGGTGGTTCTGTCATTCCCCCTTTTTTTAAGTGCCTGACCCCCTGACAGTGATGCTGTGGCTTGTGCTGAAATGGGCAGTGGGGGCAATTCCCTCTCACGTGGAAGCACCTAAAGCCAAGGATAATTTAAAGGAAAAGGGCTAAACAGGAACAATTCTGACGGGTTAACGCGTGTGCTCCCTGCGCTGCTGCCCACGGCGGGGATAAAGCCAACTTCTTGGGTTAATTCTCCTAAAAACTACGCTGGGCTTGCGCTGCAGGGGTCGGAGATTTAACACCAGAATAACCAAGTGCTTCTCCCATTATTAAAATGAATTTCCAGGCAAGCTTTCTGCAGCGTTTCAAGACATTTGGCTGTGTAAATAAGACCAGGTCTCCAACCACAGCCCATTTCCTCGAAGTACACAATTACAGCGACCTTTTTTTTAAAAACTGTGGGTAGGGAGGAAGAGTTTGTGTCAGCCACCCCGTGCTCACCCCGTTCCCGGCACAGTCGTATCCCTGCCGATGGACCACCAGTGCTTTTGCCAACCATCGCTCAGTGGGGTGTGTGTGTCTCAAGTACAATCACCGAGGGAAAAAACCCACAGCTGGGAGCACACACAGCTCATGAAGGTGATGGGTAGCATCGTGGCTGCAAATTTATGGGCCCCCTGGAGCAGAGATATCAGCGTTTCCTCCTATTAGTTCTATAGGATCATCGTTCCCTCTCTGTTATTTATGGAGGGGACAGCTCGGTGTCACCACAAGGTTGGGCTTCCCAGTATAATCCACTGGTGGGAAGGTGGGTTATTGGTGAGGCTTGCGTGTTTGAAGGGTGGTGAGTTCCTCAGCCCCTCAATGCCACTCTTCAATGGGTCCCAACACCACAGAGCTGGGCCAAGGCCCCACACTGGTGTGAACTGGTGTGTACTGGTGCACGTTCATCTCTGTGGGAGCACGATGGGAGGGCTGGAACTGGGAAAGGAGGCCTCATGCGGCTGCCCTGGCTCCTCCGCTTTTGTCCTGCATCCCCATGGCAACCAGCACCACCCACAAATTAATTTTCTTCTGCTATTAGAGAAAGGAACCCAACAACGGTGCCAAACCCTCTCCTCAGGTTCTCAGGAAAGCTATTTTTCACCCTCCCCTCTCTCTTTGTAATTTATTAGTAAGTTTTGCCCCGATAAGCATCATTCCCACCACACACACTCCCAAAGCAGCGTTAGGTAACGCAGGGGGTCAGCACCTAAAAAAGAAGAAAACCCAATTTCTTGCTTATCCGCATAAATATCAGAATCTCTGTACGTATTCATGATGAAGTTCAAGGAGAGACACCCCCTGTACTTAAAAAAAACCCTAGCCAAAACAGCTTTATTATTCAAATAAAGACACTTCTGACAAGAACTGTCACGTTACCGCGTTATTGACCTGCACACCCCAGGGGACACTCCCAGGAATCGCTTATGACTCAGCCTCAAGAGAATGGGCTTTTCTTCATCACAAATAAAAAGCCCAAGTGTTTTCAGACACATGCTACTCATGATTTACAGGCTGCTCTACAATACAGGAGAAAAATGACTAAAGGCAAAGGCAAAGCTATTTTACACTCGGGCCTGCCCCAGATTTCCCACATTAGCTGGAAACAGAGGAAAAGCCACAACACTGAGAGACCAACGATCTGATCTCACCAGATGCTGCTGCTTTGGCAGCGGATTCCTGCTACAAGGGGGTGGAGATGAGCAGTAAGATTTCTACCCTTCATTGTTTGAAGTAAAAACCCATCCCAGTCCTCACAGCCACAAATAAAAGTCATAAATGCTACCATGGTTAAAAATTAATATTACTTGGGGTGCTATAAATACACAGGTGCAGTCATTTCAGGCTTATTGTAGGTAGCATCTTTATTTTTTGGGGTTATTAAAAAAAAAATAATCCTTCATAACCACGTATACAGGGACTGAAGCAGCAGTGATTTCGGATAAGCAGCGTGTGAGCTGAGCTGGCAAGGAGAAGGGCAGGGTTACGGCTCCCACGGCTACTCAGGAGCTCAGCAAAAGCAGGACAGACACTTGGAGCAGAACAGCTGTCATTTTTATATTATACATAAATACAGTATACATTTGAGTGGCCGGGATGCAGAGAACATTCAGAACCACAAGCAGAATGGCACAGACTTTGGCTGCGGGCGTGGGGGAACCCCCGTGGGAGACCAGATAAAACAGGAATCTTCAAACACAGACACCACTAACCATTCCTTCTGCTGTAGCCACGTTTGCTGGAAATTCTAAAACTCATGGCACAATCTGCAAATAAGAAGAGGCCCAGGATGTTAGACAACTTCAAATACAGCCAGCAATATTCAGCAATAAGTGCCAATCCTAAACAGTTAATTAATCCATAGCATCCAGCCTCCAGGCCACTCTGAGCTAAGGCACTGCTGCTGATGGGGACAGAGAATTGCTTTTAAATTCAGAGGCAACACCATCAGCTTTGTCATGGGACTGTCCAAAGTTTTTACATATCCTAGAGGGAAAAAGAAAAAGCCTCACAAACTAAACTTTAGGGAAGCTGTAGCTGAGCTTGGTGTTGATGATTCACAGGGAAATTTCAGAAAGCAATTTAGTGGAGAACCAGAAAGCACCGTAACGGGCAGCGGCTCTACTCACTGCAGGCAGAGTGTCTGCAAACTCCTGTGGATGAGGACCTAAAGCAGTAAGAGAAGCAGATGGAACTCATAAATTAGACTAATTTAGGAAAGGTTCTTTGTCACTACATCAGAACAGTTTTGAAAAAAAATAAAATAATAAAAAAAAGAAAGTGTTCTGGTGAGGCCAAGTGCGCTCTGGCAAGTGGCGGGAAGGGGTAATTTAACAGCACGAGAGCTGGAGCCTGCTCTTGGTTGCTCTTTCGCTTACACTCCCTAAAAAAAAAAAAAAAATAAAAAATCAAAGCCAAGTTTGCCAACCCCAGTGCAGAGACAAGCTATTTATAGCACCAAGAAAGAAATGCTGGTCTTATTCCTGCCCTCAAAGCCAAGGCACAAACCAGTTCTAACTAGTGAAGGGCTAAGTTAAGTGCAGAAAATTTTTAAATTTCTCTCAAAATCACCTCAATAGAAAAATATTCACCTTTTCCACAGCTGAGAGCCAGATAATTCTTTCAGTAAAGTGATATTTGAAGCCTGGGATTGCTGCTAGGTCTTGGGAAGATGGTTAACAGCAAATGCTATTAGGAGAATTGTAACAGCCACCCCACGGCTCACACAGTGAAGTTTTAAAGAGAGCATCATTAGGCGCTCACTACCCCATAAGACCCTTGATGGGAGTAAAGTCTGTTGAAAAAAAAAAACCTCAAATACTTATTTCAGGGTTAAAAGTAGCCAGGAAATTTAAATGGAAGAGTCACTTCTTCAGGCATGCCTCTTTGCATAACTGTATCCCCAACAACCTTATTAGCATTCTTTTCCAAAGCCACTGCTGGTAGGCAGTGACTTTTCCCAATTAAATGGCTCATTTTGCAGCCAGCAGTTCCCCACGTGGTTAATGGCACCTTTGGCCCTCATAATGCCCATTTAATGAGAACATGTTCCACCATTTAGCACTGCCAGGTTTTGTCAAGCCGTTAGTCACCCACAAAGCCTCTCCAGAGTTTCACAACAGCATCCATCTGCAGCCAGAGCTTCTCTCCCCATCGTCTCAGTGACAGCAGCAGCTCACACGCACCTCACCCCAGAGAGGGCAGTGACATCCACAGCTTTATTTAGATATATTCATATCTGTTGCCTTTTATTTTTTTCATTATGCCTAAGACACAACCTCGTTATCTTGCACATCTGTGACACAAACATGTCTTTCAGTAGCACTTAGGGTCAGCCTGGAGCAGTACCAGAGCCTGTTCCGTTATCGCAGGCGTTCAAATATACATCAAAGTGTGAGCTCTCAACGTAAGAGTCTTGTTCTGACGCTCAGCTGCCCTTAAAAAGATGCATTTTGGGAGCTGAGAAAGGCAGTCTGAGGAAGGGAAGTAAGAAGTTAATCAGAAGAGTGTTTAAGATTGCTTACGAAAATTACTGTGTTAGTGAAAAAGAGGAACCTGAAAGCACTCCACCTGAAGTAGGGGTTTGTCAGCAAAAAAAAATAATTAAAAAATTACTAAATTTCAAGTTCTTTCTGCAAGTATGCACTAGTAGCATTTAACTTTATTTTTTTATTTGCCCACGTCCCACAAAATGTCAGGAGGGACAAGACTGTACCAACCCTGTGGCTTCTAACCCAGATGCTGACTGTTCTGGAAACATGCTGAGGTTTAGCACGTTTCCAAGAAATGACTAATACCCACCTTCAACATCTGAAGCAAGTTTTCCAGAACCCAGTCCCGTTCTCAAAAGTAACTGTAAGAAGGAAAAAGATCTTCAGTTTGGGTTTTTTGGGGGAGGGGGTAGTTTGTTTGGTTGTTTTTCCTCCCCCCTTTTCCCTACCAGAATGATTACAAAGCTGCATTTCAGAAGACTGACGACTGCACCTTCTGGTCCAACCTCCTCCATTCCCTTGGAAGTCAAGATGTTGTTGGCTGAGTTTTTTATTAATGCTGGTAACAGGGTGCAATTTTCTCCACATGCTAAATCCACACCTAACTATTTACTTGTACATAAATAGAATTTAAGAATAGAGCTGTCACTTCTATTTGTCCTTGCAAACAACAAAAAAAGAAAAGATCTTTCCCCAATGCAGTTAAAATTGGAATCATTTTAACTGCTTTCCAAAGGAAATCTGCTCCATCTTCCACTGAGCCTCTGGAGAAAGAGGTGTGCATGGAAACAGTGTCAAGTTACTCATCTCTGAGCAGCTACATGTTTCAGGCACAGGAAGCACCTTTATCTCTGACCTCTAATGATATTAATATGCCAGGAGAGCAAATCTCCAAGGATTATTAGAATAAATAATCATTCTATTAAAACAAATAATACCGGAGTTTGCCATTCCTCCGTAACAATAAAAGATACAATATGCAAGAAATCTGAATTAGCTTTTAACATTGCGTGTGAGTAAAACATAGAGGTTTTACTTCTAAAACGCTGAATATGATGGCAGGGAAGTCAGTCATAGCTCTTATCTGTCGCATAAACAAGGTATTCATTAAGAGAGTGACTGTCACACTGTACCTTCTGTACCCTGTCCATCATTTACAATTTAAGATTAACAATAAAAAAAAACCCAAAACAAAACAGGAAAAGCAATAAATAATTGTCAGGTTGCTCATCATTCCTGAGTGCCCACAGGTTCCAGAGCACTAGCAAAGACGTTGCCTTTTCCTCTCTGCCACCTAATGACACAAACATGGCACTGCAGCCACATCTGCAACACGAGCTGGGGCAGGGAGCTGTTCCAAAGAACTTCCATCCACTGCTGCTCACCTTGGTTCTCAGAGACCTCCTGGGTCTGCCCCGTCACACGGCTTCCTTTGGAAGAGAATGAGAATATTATACAGCGTTAATTTTGTATATTTATACACACTTCAAATCCTGTTTATATGGTTACTGGTTCACTGACGACAGATACTTGAAATGTCCAGTAAAAGAGGAAAACTAAAGATAAAAATGCAAAGTGCAGGGGTGTTTTTACTTTCAGAGAGGAAAAGGGTCGTAGCCACCAGCGTGTGACTGTGCTTCCAGTGATGTCACCAACGTGCCACGTGGCTTTAGAACTGATCACTCCGACTCGTTCTTCTGTAACACAAGTCTATGTTCCAACGGGATCCTACTGTTTTTAAGGCCAAATAATCAGAAAGCCACGCACAGCCTTCCTGCTGCAAACCCACTGCAGGTCAAATCCACCACCTTTCTCTTCTGTTCCATACAGACCTGGTATTTAAGGCAATTAAAATCAAAACCAAACGGGAAGGCTTCCTTTCTCAAGCCTCTCCTATTAACCAGCCTCTTTATAATTAGTGTCAGGCTATCAATCACTCTGAGTGCTCACGGGCCGCAGAGCAAACGAGCGTAGAACATAGCCTGTCTCTCTCTGCCACCTAATGACACAAAGATGCCACCACAGCCACCTTTGCAACGCCTGTGGCAGGCTGGAAAAAACCACAAAACAGGGAACACCCCCAAAGACTGAAAAACGTGATAGTTACACCTATTTGTAAGAACGAGATTATACCACCTACTCATAAAGTAGTATTAAAACTCTCCTCTGCGTTAAGCATGGCTTACCCTTGACTTTTCAAGATGTGTGGTCTTTTTCACTTCATCCATTTGTCTTCTGCCAGGCTGAGAAAAAGACAAATAAAAAAGAAAGGGAGAAGGATACAGTTAAAACCAAGTTGTTCATCTGACTGCATAACACCACTTAACAGAAAACCAGAAGACTAAAACGTAATTAAAAACACTCAATATATCGTTTGCTGAATGGATTCACTGAATGGATTCACCCCTAAAGGCAGCAGCCCTCGATTTTCTCCCCTCTTTTAATGGAATCGCGACTGTATTTACCTTAATATTAGAATATTCCCATATATTAGTTTATAATATACCCGATCCGGAGTAAAGAGAACCGGACAGGGCCCTGGGAGGTCCCCTCCGGGCTGTGTCCCCCCGTGGGGCTGAGCGGGGCACGTTTTGTCCCCCTGAGGCCCAGAAACCTGGGGGAGGGGGGGGCACATTTTCCTGAGGGTCACGCAGCCCAGTCAGACCAGCCTCCCCTAGCCGGACACGGGATCCCCCCCGATACCTTCATCACGCCTTCCTCCGCCAGCACAGGACGAGGCCCCGCCGGGCCGCAGCCACCTCCTTACGCCGCGGCCTTTCCTCCTTCAGCGACGGGGGAGACGAGAGGAGCAGCGGAACCGGCCGCCGCCATCAGGGCCCGGCCTCAAGGAGCTCCGCCGCAACATGGCGCGGGGAAAGGCCAGCGGCCGGGGCCCTGCTGAGAAGGGCCCTCCTCGGGCCGGCACCGACAGGACCGAGAGAGGTTCCATGGGCCCCGCCGGGACGGAGGGAGTCGGTTGGGTCCCTCCCAACCTTACCTCCCCGAGAGACGGCCGAGAAAGGACACGCGGCTCCCGCCTTCCGCTTATATAGGACGAGCGGGCGGAAGCGGTTCGGGGACGCTCTGTACAGCTCTTTCCCCCCCCCCGCTGCCGCCAGCGCCCCCTGCCGGCCCGGAGGGCGCAGGGAACGACCCGGGACACCGGAACGGGGCACAGGACAAGGACGTGGGGACACCGGACCCGGGATCCCCCAGCCCTAAACCCTCCCCGCAGAGACACAAAGGCGTGTTAGGGGCTGGGTTCCCCCTTTCTCAGCCGCACCCTGCAGTGTCCCACTCCCCGTGGTGATGGCAGAGGTTGGAGCCTGGGACAAAAGCCTCCAGCCCTGCGATGCATTAGCCGGCTTTGTGTCCCCTGGCTTTGATGTCCCCCGGATTTGTGTCCCCCGGCTTTGATGTCCCCCGGCTCAGTGGCCCGGGACTTTGTGGCCCCTCCCATCCCTGGCCCGTAATGCCCCAAGGGTCCCCAGGCTGAGAACACCCTTCACCTCCCCCCAATCCTGAGACCATAAAACTTGCCAGACTCTCCCCTGCCGTTTCACAAGGGATAAAAAGGAAAAGGATCACAGTGACCTTTATTTGTCCTACCAAAAAGAAGCGCGAGATACAAGTGAGATCACAAGCTCAAGAACGGGAAGGCCACAGGACAAGAGACACCTCCTTCCAAAAGGGACAGGGGTTGGCTCTGTCCTGGCTCTGTCTCCCCTCACATCACTCCCGATAATTTTATTTTGATCTGGAGAGATCGCCCTGGGACCTCTTTGTGGTGGTAGAGCTGCTGGGTCCTTTCCACAACCAGCCCAGCTCCACCAAAAGCCAGTGGGAGCGGAGCAGGACGCCCATCACCAAAGCCTCTGGGCACGGCTGAGCCTGCCTCTCGGGTTCTATTTGCCCTCCGCTTTGCTCTGCAGCTCGTCGATGACCTCACTCTGCCTCCTCTTGTCCTTGGCGCGGACGATGGCCATCCTGAAGAGCTTGCAGTAGAGCTCCATGGCGGTGGGGCTGTCGTCGTTCCCGGGGATGGGGTAGGTGATCAAACAGGGGTTGCAGTTCGTGTCCACCACCCCCACCGTGGGGATGTTCATCTTGGCGGCATCCCGGATGGCCACGTGGGGCTCGAAGACGTTGTTGAGGCTGCTGAGGAAGATGATGAGGTCGGGCAGGCGGACGCCGGCCCCCAGCTGGATGTGGGCGTTGGTGAGCAGGCCGCCCTGCCAGTAGCGGGTGTGGGCGTACTCCCCGCACTCCCGCGCCGTCCTCTCGACCAGGTGGCAGAACTGGCGCCTGCGGCTGATGAAGAGGATGATGCCCTTGCGGTAGGCGACGTGGGAGGTGAAGTTGAGAGCCAGCTGGAGGTGCTCCATCGTCTGATCCAAGTCGATGATGTCCTGGTCCAGGCGGCAGCCGAAGATGTAAGGCTCCATGAAACTGCGGGGACAGAGGGAGGGCGACACAAGGGGACGCAGGGACGGGGTGCTACAGGCATCCAGCAGCGTTTCCGAACGTGGTGGTGGCCCCAGGGAAACACTCCCACATCCCAGCTCCCACCCAACATCAGAGGAGCATTCTGTAGCATCCGTCCCAGCAGGGCTCTGGGGGTTGCACATCCCATACCCCATCCGTGCCCACGCTGAGCGGGGTCCTTGCACTTCTGCAGGACAGCAACTCTGCCCAGGATGAGTTGTGGGTCTGCAGGAGCAGTTCCAGCCCCACACTGCCCCAGTGCAGCCCCCCAAAGGCTCACATGCTGTGGGGAAACGCTCCTGATGTCAACGGGGGACAGATCACGAAAAGGGGTCACTCACCGATGGCGACATCCCTTTTTGTGCCCCAGGTGCACCCGAGCATCGAAGAGATCTTTGAGGGTGAAGAGCTCCTTCACGTTGAAGAAGTCGGGGTGGCTGAGAGGCTCGGAGAGCAGCTTGTCATCCGCAGCTGCGGGAGGGGGGAAAAATAACGCATAAATCACTGTTTCCTCACTGTGTTGTGTTCCCAGGGGATGAGCCGGGACCGGAGAAAGACCCCGATGAGTACAGCAAGGGTCTGACGATGACAAGGACATTGCTCGTCGCCTGGCCCCCGGTGCCGGAGGTCCGGGGGTGGGGGGGAAGGTGCCGGTGAGCGGCAGCACTCACCGTGGGGCCGGGCGGCCGGTGCCAGGGCCGGGACGCTGCTGTAGAGCCGCGGGGCTGCTGCGGGGAGAGAAACACGGGGCTCACACGGAGGGGCCGGGCAGGGTTCGGCGGGGCCGGGGTGGGCTCCACGACCCGCTCACCTGCCCGCAGGAGCCGCGGCACCGCCATGCTCCCCGCCCGGGCCAGCAGGAGGAGGAGGAGAAGGAGGAGGAGGAAGGTCAGGCAGCTCCTTCCGCTTCCTGCGAGGCGGGGAGGGGGGGGCCAAGCCCGTTGCCATCGACTGCCCGCCCCCCCGCATCCCGTTGCCGGGCAACGCGCGTCCCCACCGCCCGGTCCCCACCGCCATGTCCCGCCCGGAGGCTGCGGGCGGCCCCGCTCCCCGCACCAGCGACTGGTACCGCACCGACCCCGGGCTGCCCGGCCGTTTCCAGCAGCCAGCCTGCTTCCGCGGCTACGGGTGAGAATGGCCACCCAGACCCGGCGCCGAGCACCCCCGCACCCCCCGCACCCCCCCCCCCCCCCGGCAGCCCCCGCTCCCCGCTGTGCTCTCCCCCCGCAGGAAGCCGGAGCCGCACCCCCTGTACCGGACCACCAACCAGACCTACGGCAGCAGAGCCCCCACGGTGCACGAAGTGCCGGTAAGGTTGGGGGTGCCGGGAGATGGAGACACCCCCTGGGGCTTCTTCGCCCGGGGCTTTGGGAGACGGAGCCTCCGGGCTTTGGTCTCTGCAACAGAGAATCAGCACAGTCTGGGAGGGAAGGGACCTTAAAGCCCCCCCAGCGCCACCCACTGCCCTGGGCAGGGACACCTCCCACCACCCCAGGTTGCTCCAAGCCCCCTCCAACCTGGCCTTGAACCCCTCCAGGGATGGGGCAGCCACAGCTTCTCTGGGCAA
>JAOQGH010000007.1:2530889-2571317 GCA_025769975.1 Gallinago jamesoni | reverse complement strand
CTGGAAGGGGCTCTAAGGTCTCCCTGGAGCCTTCTCTTCTCCAGGCTGAACCCCTCCAACTCTCTCAGCCTGTCCTCCCAGCAGAGGGGCTCCAGCCCTTGGAGCATCTCCATCACCTCCTCTGGACCTGCTCCTTCAGCTGGAGGGGGCACTTTGGGTGTGTCTCCCCAGAGTGGACCAGAGGGGCAGAATTCCCTTTGTCATCCCCTGCTGGCCACGCTGCTGGGGATGCAGCCCAGGATGTGGGGGGCTTTCTGTGCTGCCCACGCACATTGCTGGGTCACGTCCAGCTTTTCATCCACCAGCACCCCCAAGTCCTTCTCCATCCCTCCATCCCCGTGCCTACGAACTCCCCAAAGCAGATGAAGTGCCCTTCTCATTGCATCCAGGCTTCTGCACACCGCAGGGGCTCTCGGTGCGTTAAAACCATCCTCCTTCCCCTTTCTCCCTCTCACAGACCTCCTTCCACGTCACCTCGCACGCCTTTTCCGACACGCTGGGGCAGTGCGGCATGTACAAAGACAACGGGCTCAACACCTCCCTGGAGAAGAGCCACGTCACCGGCCCAGACAACTTCATCACCGCTTATGACCACTTCAACTTCCACCCCAGCTACAACCCCAGCGGCCCCTCCTGCTGTTAGACCTGCACCAGTACCCGTGACAACGTGAAGCCAGTTTACTGCTGGCTGCCTAGTTAAAAAAAAACCCAAAATACAAAATAAACCCCACGTATAAGCAAACAGCAGCACTGACCTTATCCTAAATCTGTCACTGAGCCCCGTCTGACAGCGTGACAGGAGGCACCGCGTGGTGGCTAAACGAGGTTAAGGGTATTTCACTAAGAATATCAATAATATTGCTTTTCAAAATGCCTTTGAGTGTACGGGAATGCTGTGATAGTGACAGCAAACCTGGGCAGCACACCTTCCCGTCACGCTGCTCCCCGAGGGCTTTGGGAATAACACCCAAATCAGTATTTTTGGATATTTCTCACCCAATATTGACTCTGTGAAGATAAATGGGGAAAAGGCAATTAGTCCCGGCTGATTACTGCCTCGTGTGGCACCAGCAATGTGTTGGCTGCAAGGCATCCGCGCTACTCCAGAGATACTGAAAATGTGAGTTGTTATCACTGAGGAGAGCAAAATCATATAGACGGCCAGGAAAATAACTCATAAAGCACAATAATCAGCAGGTCAACACGTGCTTCACACTATTAACCACCCAAGGCAGGATTTAATGAGCATTTTTCTCTTGAACACAGGAAAAAAAAAAAATACTTTTCAGCTTGGTAATGTGGGACTTGCTCTTATAATGTGATGAACAGCTACAGAAACAGCCAGTTAAAGGTAGCAGTGAATTTCTAAGAGTAACCCCAAACCCAAACTGGTTTATCTACTCATTTCTTTTTTAACAGGACTCCTCCTTAGTTCACAAGGTCACAAATTTAGCTTTGGGAGGACAAAAGCAGTTTAAATCTGTTTTTGCAAAACTGAGGTCAGTAATTTGTTGGGAAACATACACACAGCCACTTTGGTACTAGATGAAAATAAAACTAATTGACAGGACAAATGTTATGAGGAATAATATCTTAATTTAGAAAGATTTCATGTGATCAAAGGTCAGTTAAACAGTTCCTATGAACCATTTTACTTCATTTACAGGCAGCACATATTTGTAACTACCAGAACAACATACATTACATATATATATTCCCTTAAGTTTTCTCTGTCACTAACAATCCTTTAAACACGTGGCTCGTGTACCACATATCATTAAAAATTAAGAATTTAAAATGGTTTCTGTACTATTTAATCAACAACCAAACTATATGTTTTCCAGAGATATTCACTAAGCCTTTGGATTTCTTGTAGAAAGCACGTTCATCTTTCTTACCTCTCAAAACCACAGTGTTTTAAGATATTATTCAAATAAAGACAACTGATCAAAAAGGAAATGTTTTCTCAAGTTTTATTGCAACAACTGTAATTATACAGCCAGTGGAACTGCATAATTCAGACAGTATAACTGTGCTAAAAGGAAAACTTTAGTGTATTTTGCTTAAAAACTAGTCTTGAAGAATAACTAGTCTCCCTGTCCAGGGATAAGGAATGGTCCTACCTTACAGGTATAACACACAGATAGTGTGTATTAAAAGAGAGCATACTGCTGCTCCAGTTGTTTGATAAAAAAAAAAAAAAAATTAAAAAAAATGAGTGTAACAGTATGTCCAAATATCACTGCAAGCGATAGTCTTCACATGTTAGAAACATTCCCTATTTGTGTCATTTTTATATAGGCTTATAAACTGTCAGGAAGCACAACTGGTCTATTTAAACATACTTGCAAGGCAGAGGTATTGTCTTAAGTTAACAATGTCACTAAGCAAAAACCCGAAGTCCAAACCTGGGCAGGTCTGGACTTGTGCTTTTTTTTTTAAACATTCAAAGCCCAGCAGCCAGATTTCTCTTGCGGCTACCAAACAATTCCAGTTCTCACCCTTCACTCACCTCCAACAGAAAACCAGCCAGCTAAACCTGCCTTTGCTGAAAACACACCAACTCATTGGAACAAGTAAATAAGCTAAGGTGAAGCGGGCTTGAAAAGCTAACTTTTTAAATATTTAATGCATGAAAACAAATAAGTAACCCTCTATCATTCACTGCTATTCTTCTATTAGACTCTAGACAGTACCTTGAGCTTCTCATAACTTCCCTTTCTTCTCCTGAAAGGAAAAATAACATAACGCGCTGAATTAATACAAACAGTTGTGACAATTTTACATATATTTTTATCCAGAGATTTTTCTGCAGGTGGAATAATTTAGGGATAAGACTACCTCTTAAAAATATAAATTTAGTGGATTTTGTCACGTATTTTCCACCTGTTTTCATACTTCATCTAAAACCACCCACCTCTTTTCTTCCTTACCTCAATTTCTTCCCTTTTTTTATTATTAACCTGAAACCAGTGCCTTTGAACAGTTTTGCAGGGAGTGTATCTTACATCACCCTCATATAGACTGTATCTTGAGATATATTGGACCAAGATTCTTTACTATCCTACATTTCCCTATTTTAGTGGGCTTAAGAAATAGTGACCTGTTTGTTCAGCTGTTACAGATGCAATACACTTTTTTAAAGAAATACCTGTACAAATTCAAAATACCATCCTAAAGATGGCACATTTTACCAGGCAGAATCTACCCAAAACAGTCTTTCTACTCTGTATTTTGAAAGTGAGATTTTCACATTTGCAGATAGAATTATGTGAGGCTGTACTACCAAACCGAGACAAACTGCAGTTCTTAAAGGTTTGAAAAATTAAAAAGCATATACATTAATAAAAGAAATAGCATCAGAAATGGTGTGTTCTTTCCTTGTATAAAAAGCAGCTACACATCAAACACTTGTTCCTAAAATAGCAGCGAGTATCTCTTTATAAAAAATTAAGGTAGTCCTTGTGGTCCCCTGAGGATCCTTGAAGACTGCCCGTCTTGAAGCACAGAAAAATAGTCACTGGGAAAAAAATAAAACAAAATACCTATTTTCAAAGACCCGAGTGAGCACACATTTATCTGAGAACTCTGGTATTGCAGTCAGGATGCTGTAACTTACCAGTGGCCATAATCAAATACACTGAGTAGTTTAGTAACTTACCATCCAAATTAGCAAATTTTGTGCTCTGACTGAAAAAAAAATCATGTTCGTGCATTTAAAAAAAATACAAATCAGCACTCATTTAAAAAAAAAAAAACCAACACACTTGTTTACACACTTGGGAAGACCCGAGTTCATGGTTCCACGCGTGTATCTACTGCAGCAGATAAAGGATCAAATTAACTCCTCCAGAGGGTTGAATTAATGGAAAAAGGAGCTGCTTCTGGGCACTCACCACAGCTGCCACTGGAGTGCTGAACAGGGCCAGGAGGGCATAACAGTCTGTGCCTGCTCTATGCTTGGCTGCCTGTTAAGATCAGCATCAAAAAATCAGAAGTATCAGAAAGAAATGCTTTTGGTACTGCATCTATCAAGATTCACCCTCAAGAGATTTGCGCTGCAGCCCCACACCTGGGACCACACGCGTGGGACACTTGCTCATGAATTTGTTCTCAATACAGTCTTTCTGCTCCTCAGCTGTTCAGCTTTTACTCTGTAACGTATACAAGAAATTTCTTATTGCTTCAAGACACCAGGCTTCAATTTTTCCAAGAAGTGATGAGAGCTGTACTCAGAACGACGATGCTGCCAGCAGGGCCATGGCACTCTTCTTATGGCTGCGGCACCAATGCCAGGGATGTTTGTTGACCCACATTCCCTGTGGGTGCTTGCTCCTCCTTGGCAAGCCAGCAATTCCCATGGGACAAACTCTGGAAAAATCACTTGCTGAGACCATATATGACTTGGGGGTAGAAGAGAATACCCAGAGCACGTTGGAATGTGAAACATCAAGGGTGACAGGACGGTCTGAATATCAAAGCAGCAGAATTCCTTCCCTCCCTCCCACCCTGAAGATTAGGTCAGTCTCCTTGCCTTCTAGTAGAGCCTCAGTGCTGGGTGCCACAACATCCCCTGTGAGCAACAAAGCATGTTCATCCCATCTCTGCACCATCAAGGGCTCCTACACTTGCTACCACAAGTTCTTGACAGTGGGGCAGAAAGGATCATGAGTTAATAATCCTGGAGGCTGCAAAAGCTGTTACAGAGAATGCCACTTAGAGATACACCGAGTGTTTTCTAACTCCTGCTAAACTCCACCTCAAAAATAAGGAAGCCCTTTTGCTAACCCTTGTGCTGCTAATGGAGAGGGGTGAACACAAGGAAAGACTCTGCTTCCCAACCACAAACTCCAGGAAAGAAAACCGCTGTCAGGATTTTGCTAAAATGACAAGCCCTGTTCTCATCGCCCCAAATATCCACAACTTTTTTTTTTGCTTATATACTTTGTAGGTTCTCCTTTGTCATTAAGAACAACATGTCCTTAAACAGCCACATCTTTAAAGACCTGGATTCTGTTTCACAGACACAAGGAAATTGCAGGCTATTGTCACACTGGAGATCACAGTCTCAGACAGTGGGTGGCTAAAGACAATAAAAAGGCAAGAAGCAAAAGCAGCAGCTGAACTGAGATCCTGTTCCCAGGTTTGGGCAATGCAAACGCTGGGATTGTCTTGAAGGGATCATCTTCACTCACAAATGATACTGGCACAAGCAAATTACATCTTCCGACTACAGTCAGGAGGGGAAAAAAAGATAACACAAAGATACTACTCACTAAAGACAATGACACAAACCATAGGAGGACTCTGGTTTAATGGTCCATGGTCAGAACCCCATTTATTAAACATTATAAACTTATCAATGTACACCGTTTCCTATATACAAATCAAGTTTATCAATTTTAAAAAAGTGCCGTTTCAAATTAGGTTTTATTTAAAGCACAAGGTAATGGGAATTGCATCTTAACTGCAAGTGAAACAGTTCACAAGTAGTATTGAGAAAACACAGACACATCGACAGGGGCACAAGACACCTTTTAAGTCTTAATATTGATTTACTGAAAACTTTTGAGGAGAAACATTCAGCTTATTTTATACAAACAGTACATAGTGCTTCCATCATCTCTATTAAAATTAAGTATACAGTTTAATCCTTTTAAAGCAAGGTACTCTGAAAACTTCTATTTAAAAATACCAGCCTATTTACCTATGTCAAACAAAAGGACCCAATCCTGCAACTGAATCAAGGCAGATAAAAATAGATGCCTGTGTAGACGGGCTGCAGGCACGTGAGCTAAGTGAAAAAAACCCAACACTTTTCCAAGGTATCCTACCACAAAAATGAGATGATCTAGCACACGGATCTCTTCAACCAACCATCCAGCCAAGCCAAAGCCTATGAAAAGGTGGATGGACAGTTAAGAAATGTCAAGTGACCACTATAAACTTGTTTAAAATGGAACTGCACAACAGTATAAACACACAAAGGATGTCGGTTATTTCTCTACATGCCACAGTTACTTGTTCTACTCTATGCTACGCTGCAGTTTGCCAGTGTTCTGCAAATGCGACCGTACCAGGGGACACTATACGATCCTGGATCTGTTCCTGACTGCTTTTGCTCCATTTTGCACCATTAAGGCCAGTCTCCAGGAAGACTGTCGAAGTGACCGAGAAATAAAGTGACACTGAGTGGGAGTTTGGCTGAAAGAAGTTCTGTAGAAGATTAGATAAAGAGAATACTGGATCCATTCACAGGGACAAGATGTAAGAACAAACTCCTCAAAGGACTTCACTATGCACAAACGAAAAGGAAAGAACCAGCCAACAGCTTAAATCCACACTTTTGGGGATTTTTTTCAGCGAAACCAGCGTGGAGGCACCTTTTTTTTTTTTTTTCTGCGATATGAACGTGCTACTTCAATCCCATTTAAAGTCAGTACAAATAAAAAGGATGGTAGTGAAAAAACCGCTTTATTCTGGCTGCTGGAAATGGAGGCAGAGAAAGCGCTACCAGTATGAAAGAACAGTGCTGAAAATATCCTTGGCGTTTAGATTAGGGGCTTCCTACAGCAAACTTAGCTTTGTTCTATTGCACAAAAATTGTAAATGAAAAGAGAAGTTCACAGAGATGTAACATTTTAGAAACCACTTTTGAAAAAAGGAAAGTTAAGGGCACTCAATTCAAGAAAGTCCATTCAGGAAACCAAAAAAGCCATTTCTGGGGTAACTGCAGGGCATCAAAGTTAGACTTGAGAATAGCGAGGAATTGTTTCAGCCTTGCAGGCCCAGCAGTACGTAAATCTAGCAAAATCCACAGAAATCACCTTGTCCCAAAAGACACGCTCCTTCACTTTTCCTCAAACTGCAATTGTGCTTGGAATCATCCGCTAGCGGGAGATTTCCGGGATTCAAAAGGTACTTTCAGCAGCTGCCGAGATCTTTTTTAACCACAGGACGTGCAGCCAGACAGATCCACTCCATTTACCTGGATTTGCATTTGTATCTTCAAGGAGGGATCTCGCCCCCTCCAGCCGCGCTGACTTCCCTGGAGTTCCTCCCGCTGAACTCCCCCAAGAGTCCTCGGGGCGAGAGAGCTGAGACCCCAGCGGAAAACCACGACACGGGATTGTCCTAAGGCAGCTCAAATGTGAACAGATGTCGGATAATCTGCTTCGAAAGTCTGGCACAGCTATTAAACGCCGTGTTTTCCTCGGATCTCTTAACAGATTGCCAAATATATTCTGCACGCAAACAGGTTTCCTTTTGATGTTTGATTAGAGGCCTCATAATTTAAAGCGTGATTAGCCACTATCTTATCTACAGTAACCACAGCATCCTGTAGTAATGCAAGCTCTAAAAATCATTATAAAAAATATTTCCTTAGAGCACTTTAAATAATTTAAAAAATTCTACAAAAGCTATGTATGTTTATCCATCATATCCCTGTTAAATAGAAGCATTTTTCACATTAGTGTGTATATGATATACAGGTATCAGTGTCTCCCACTGTCTGTTCTTTTATCTCTCAAGTTTTATAAAGATAATTACAACGATAGTTATTTTCCAAAAAGATGGTTACTGTAAAAAAAAAAAAGTGTACTTACATATTTGAAACCTTTCTTTTTGAGAGGGAATCTGGACAGTCCCCTGCGGGTACATCAGTAAATTTTGCACAGGTTTTGTCTAAAACTTCCTGCTCTTGGCCCATTTCACAAGCAGTTTCCCTATTCTGCAGGACAGGTATTTTTCCTTCCAAACTGGAGCAGGATCCCTGAATTTCTTTCTGACTCTCGCTTTCCTGGCTGATTACTTTTTCTTTCTTAATGCACACCTGCACACTGTTATCTGTACATGCTCCTCCACTAGTTTTATCCACTGCTACTGCTGGCACGTTTAGTTCCCGCAGTGGGCAACCTAAACTGGGATCTGGGCTCCTGTCCTGCTGGTGGTGCTCTCCCTTGGTGCCTGCCTGTGTCCTCTGCTGGGATGTGTCTCTGCTATCGTTATCTGCTTTTACCACTGCTGTACAGTGCTCGGGGAGTGGAGGATCTAAATTTGTATCGGCCCAGCTGCCTTTGTGGTTATCTCCTTCCCCAATGCACATCTGTGTGTTCTCAGCTTTAGATGTTTCTCTGCAAACCTTATCTGCTTTTACTGCTGCCGCGCTCGGCTCCTGTGAGGGGTGACTCAAGCATGAATCCGATCGGTCTCCTGGAGCATCAGCTTTTCTGCAACCCTCCGCTTCCTCTTTGACACACACAGGAGCAGCCTCCAGCCTTTCACAGGTTTGGGGACTTGACGCCTCCACAGTGAGCTTCTGAGAAGAGCTGAGTTCTTTTATTGCTGCTGTGCACTCCCCACTAAATTCACCTTTTGGCAAGGGGGCTCCTCTGCCCTGGTGAAACACGTCTGTGTCCTGGGAAGCTACCTCTGCTTCTAATGCACTGCTCTGGGCGAGCAAACGCTCCGCTTTCTGCCTTTTGTTCAAAAGCATGGATTTCTTCCTGTCCCGAGCATATTTCAGACCTGCAATAAATTTACTTGAGATTTTTAGGTGAAAGGTGTTCTTTCTTTTAGGTCTCGACTTGGCATTCATTACTTTTTGTACTTTACAACCTTCATTTTTGCTGGTTTTAGGAGGAAGCAGTTTCTGTGCGGGCTCTGTGTTGGGGACATCCTTTTTACCTGCCGCATTGCCTGTTAACTCAGCAGCAGCAATACCTTTTTTAATCCCTGCCACTCCTTGCTTAGCTTTTGGCTGACCAGTAGCATGAAGATTAACATTCTCTGCCAAGGAAGCAGCTTTCCCGTTGCCCTGTAACATTGCACTTTTCCCTTCTGTTCTCTGAGAGTTCTTCGACTCCTCACTTTGCTGAGATACCTCAGTCTTTTTACTCTGACCCAGCACCGAGTCGATCTCATTTTCAACTGGCTGTTGCTTTGCTTTTCCTTTATTAGCATTTTGTTTGGTCACGTTCATCAGGTCCAGAGTCGCATCATCTTTTTGTACCTCTGAATTGTTTGCAGAGTCTTTAGCTTTTTCTGCCAAAAACTTCCTAATTTCTTGTTCAATGCTGTCATCGCTGTCCACTGAACTGCTGTCGTCAGCGTCTGATGCGGCTGTGAAAGTACATTTTCTATTTTTAGCTACCCGCAGGTTATTCTGGTTTGAAGTTGGTTTAGGTTTATATCCTTTTTTAAGCTGTAAGTTGAACTCCAAGTTCTTCATGGTTTCTGTTTTATCAGTGGTAAGTCTGTCGGGGGGATTTCTGATTGCAGTCTCTTTCACAGCTTTTCTAGGTTTTGAGAGGCAGCTTTTCAGCTGCTCGGGATTTTTACATTTCCACTCATTTTGTTGGAGGCTACTAAATTCATCTAGCAGCCGAGTTTCTGCCTCACTAAATCTGACTCTCTTCTTGCACTGAGATTTTTGGTCCTTGGACTTCTTCTTTAATTTTCTTTTAGACCGTAAAAGGTCCTTGATAGCGCTATCAAGGTCCTCATCACTATCCAGAGAACTGCTCTCATCATCCGAACCATCCCTCTCCTGACTTAGGATGGTATTTTTCGTAGGTTTTCTTGCGCTACTCTGAACCTGCATAAAAGGGTTTACAGAGTCCAAGGCCACACATCTGCTGACAGATAATCCGGAAGACACCAGTTGTGGCTGCCCAGTCTCTTTGCCGCTGAGCCTTGAAGCATCACAGAGTTCCGCGGGGCTGCCCAGGGCACACCCCTCTTGGAGCACAGGAAATTTGGAATAATTACCTGGCTGGAAAAGTCCTGTCTCTGTCTGTTCAGGTGGTTTTGATGCACATTGCTTCACTATTCTGTCTTCCCTTTTAAGTCTCCTTTTACGACTCAGTGAGAGCTTCAAAGATTTGGGAAGAGAAGGCTCAAGGGTACCACTGAGGCTGTTTTGATCAGAAGGCAAAGGCATCTGGATTGAGTGTGACAGGCTGGGTGGCTTTGTTCCGAGGCTTTCCGACTGTGCTTTCAGAGCCAAAAAAGCCCTGATTTCTTGCTCTATACTATCATCGCTGTCCACGAGGCTGCTGTCACTTTCGCAACGGGAGGAGGAGAGAAGCTGGGGAGAAAAGAAAGTGTCTGCAGCGAGGGATTTGTTGTCACTTCCCATTTGGGATGGCATGATTGTTTTGGAAATATCAAGGATAGCTTCTGCGCACATGAGCTCTGCAGATGTGTCTGCTCTGCAAGAGGCCTGCAACGTGAGCTCACAAGCAGCAATCTTGTTTTCCGGAGGTGCAAAATGTCTGGCTTTTTGCAGTGGTTTAAACAGCTTGCTGAATTCGTTGCTGGTGCTTTCCAATTCCGTTGACTTTGAATTCATTTCTTTTCTCTTGTTGCTTATCGGGCTTTTGTGGATTTCTGGTGAGGCACTTTTTGTTGAGCTAATAGTCAGGCTAGCAGAAATGTCCGCCATCCCCTTTGTGTCAAATTGTTCCCTCTGCAAAGGGACACAGTCCGTCGTGTGCCCTGCCTCTTTCCTGATTTTCTCCAGCTGATAAAGCTGAATGGCTTCTTCAATGCCATCGTCGCTACTGGAGTCAGAGGCGTGCACGCTCTCCTTGGTAAGCACTCCCCTTGTCTCCCAGTAATTAGCTCCGCTTTCTTCATTTCGCTCCACTAGCCAGGGCTGGCTAGCAGTGGCCATTTCCAGGTACGCTTGGTTCACTTGGCTGAAGTCACGAGGCTCTCCTTGGATTTTAGACTGCAAGCTCTTGGACTGCATGCTGGTTTTCTGGAGCTTGGGGTGGTGTCTCAAGAGCAGCGCATCACAACCTCGCTTTATAGCACCACAGTTTGCTTTGTTTGTCGTTTCTTTGTTGCATTTTAGGACGGCTTTCACCTGGGAATCTTTTTTATCCTTCCTGATTACACATTTACTAATTTCTTGCTGTTTCTTCTCATTCAAGAACTGCACTATTTCAGCTTGTATGCTTTGTTCAAAAGAGTCATCGCTGCTGATGCTCTGAGGGGAAGAAGGCTGTAGCCTTTTACCAATTCCCAGGTGGTCAGACAGGTACTCTTCCGAGAGCATCTCAGCTTTAAATTTCACAGGGAGAATGTTACTAGCCATTTTGTTCTGGGAGAACTCTCTCTTAAACCTTTTGTCTCTGCTTATATTTTCAGAACACTCTGCGTTCCTTTGCAAGGACTGGTCACTTTCGCTTTTTGCTTTCAAGTACTCTTGGATGGCTTCCTCTATCCCTCGGTCAACGGAATCATCGCTATCGGAATCGAGCAAGAGTGTCCCAAACCCCACGTTCTCCTCCGCTTCAGCGTCATCCGAATCAACCGGGCAACCACACTTGGGATATTGAGGATGCTTCTGTAGCAAGGCAGTGTTAGGTGCGACTCTGTTACTACTGCCCTTTTCTCCCTTTGGTTTCTTCTGCATAATACAATCATACTCATTGTTCATACCCAGGGGAGACTCCTGGCTTTGCAGGTTGTTTATGATCATCTGAACTTTTGCACTTACAGAGGTTCTAGTGACGTCCCCTTCGGATTCGGAGAAGCAAACGGGGTATCTACAATTCCTTGCTGGTCCAAAGGACTCCCATTTTGTCTGAAGAGCTACCAAAGGAGAAGCATTCATAAGGAACATTCTAGCAGAGAACAGCAAAATCCACAACGGAACAGTTCTTCAGACTGATCTCTCTTCCATCCTACAATTGAAAAAAGGGAAAAATATTTTTTATTATCAGCTAGAAGTTCAATGTGATAATATTGGTACCATAAATTGTAAATTATTAACACTCAGACTTACTGTGCCAGATAATCACAAGAGTTACTCCTCAACATCCCTTTAACAGGTAAATCAGTCACTTTAAGATTAAGGATAAGATCAAGCACTCCTCTGTGGTGGTTTTCAGCATTTTCTGGCACAACCATAATCTCATTCAAGTAATCACCTTCACTTCCTAAACAATTCCTGCCCTTTTCATCAAAGGTCACACTCTGTTTTGCACCAGCTCCTAAATAACCAGGTATTTCAAAACACACAAAGAATGACTCCGATGACACTTCAGCACACAGACGTGTGCGAACCCCTTCTGTGCTAAGACAGTCTGAATGTTTTTGCCATGAACTTTGTGGCAAGAGAAAAAGAACAATTTTAAGGGAATCTTTCATAACAAAGTGGAATTGGTGGGAGTGGAGAACCCTGCAAAATGTTCAGCTCCCTGTGTTTCTTTTGGCATAATTGCCCCTTTTAAAGAACACCCGCCATGCAGAGCTCAGCTTTTCAGTTTTACAACGAAAACAATGCTGGCTGTGTCCACATGGCGTGTAATGGGCGGATGTGGAGCAAGCTTGTCCATGGTCTGAGATGGTGGAAGACAAACCAGCTCTTATCCAAAGCGCAGAGTAACTCCGTTAGCATCATGCCTGAACTCACACACTAGCCCGAGACAGCTTTTACTAGTTCTGGCTTGGCATTAAACACAAACAACTGAGGGACCTGGGGCAGCTCAAAGAGAAGGAAAGGAAGCTTATCTCTTCCTGAAACTTACTATACAGCAATAACCCTGAGATATCAATCATTCTGGGATCATTGCAGGGTAAACGCTGTCAGTAACCACAAATCTTTTGGAGTTTGCAGAAGTAGGACGAAGATTATGAACTATTCTTTGTATTTTAGTAGAAAACCCAGAAAGAATGAAGCCCCGTTTCCCAGAAGAGTGTAAAATGCCTTCCAGAAAATGCCAGGTAACACCCTGAAGAGCTCACAACTTCCACGTGGTCCCCTGAGGGCTGAAGATCTCCCCTGCAGCATCACTTGGTGGGATGAAAGCAGTGTCTGGCTGACATGAAGCGTACAGCAACCCCAACAAGAACCTACAGCAGCTGAGTGGTTCTTCAAGCCCAATTCACAGTGTCCCACACAAACCCAGTGAGCCCCAACTGTGGGGTGGCCCCGGACTCCACCAACCTACAGACACGCTGCTGCCTTGGAAGCCTTTCCCACCTTGCCCTTGTCAATTATTCTCTAGTCCTGGTTTCAAATTAATCAGTGGCAATTAATATTTTTAAGAATTAATGGTTCTGAGCTGTTTAAAAACTTGTATTTATTTGCTACACAGAATAAGATAACAGACAACCAGGGAGAACAATTCTTTATCACTTTTAGAAAGAGCACGGTGCTCCAACAAAGAACATCGTATAACACAACAAATGCTTTGGTCAGAGTTATTCTGGGACCTGTGCTCAGGGAGCAGTTTTATTGCCACCTTGTTAGTAGACTAGAAGTTCTTGAAATCTTATTGCCCAAGGCAGGGTCAGCCTGAACCTGCCTTACATGACGCCTGCAGAGATGTCAGCTCAGAACACATCACTGATGATGCTTTTGCCTCTTCTTTTGCTCATTCTCCGCCGCGGAATGTCTTAGCAGAACACACTTTAACCCAAGCTCTGGGCAGCTGTTTCTGATTTTATTTTCCCCAGCGGTGACGACTTTCAAAACATCCTTCCTGCAGAATTCAAAGTTTTAAGTGTCGCCATCAAGAACATCCCTCCTCGCTAGCTGGTACCTGCAGCAACCCCACACACGCTGTTTTAACTTCCAATTTTTAGTGAATTGAAGACAGTTTAATCTGATTTCTGCTAATAATAAAGCACAGCGCTCCCGACTGTGCATTTATTCGGCTACGAACTAACTGGGGTAGCACCAACCAGCCCGACACGACATGGGTCTGAACCCCGACTTTAGAAACACATGAATGCACACACCAATTTCTAAAGCGACCTCCAACACATTCACTAGGGCAAACACAAATTAGAAACATTTTTCCTCAGAATAAGCAGCTAAGGATCAAAAAGACAGAAATTAGAATACCTAATTATCTTTGAAGAAACGCAATTAACACACTTAAGCTCCCAGTTTCATTAAAAAAAACAACAAACCAACTCCAAACTTATTTCCTATTAACCTATTTCCAGAGTTTCCAGGAAAGGGGCAGGTGCTGTCACTACGACACGCAGGGATTGTTGTCACCCTGCGAGGATGACATGGGGTGGGATGAACCTTCCTGCCCCAGCACCACCCCAGAGCAGGGCACCCATTCCAGGGTGGGGGTGTGAGGGGGCACCCATGGCGGGGCGTGAGGGCGCACCCAGGGACACCTGGAGGCTGTGTGAGGGGAGACCAACCATGGGACACCTACAGAAGGTGTGAGGGGACACCCCACAGACGGTGTGTGAGGGGACACAAGGGGACACCCACCTGGGGGCACCCTCCGAGGGGCTGTGAGGAGACATGAGGGGACATCCCGCCAAGGGGCACCCACAGAGGGCCTTTGAGGGGACATGAGGGGACACTCACCTGGGGGCACCCACAGAAGAGCTGTGAGAGGACATGAGGGGACAACCCCCCATGGGACACCCACAGAGGGGCTGCGAGGAGACACGCACAGTGGGAGCACCCACACAAGGTGTGCGAGGGGACACAAGAGGACACCAACCTGGGAGACACCGAGAAAGGATGCGTGCAGGGGATACTAAGGGACAGCCAGAGGGAGGGGGCACCCACAGGGAGTGTGTGAGGGGACACCTCCCAGGAGGGCACCCACAGAGGGTCCGTGAGGGGACAACCCTACCGAGAGGCACACACACAGGGGCTCTGAGGGGACAACCCCCAGGGAGGCACCCACAGAGGGGTGCCCACAGAGGGTCTGTGAGGGGACGCGAGGGGACACCCTGCCGAGGGGCACCCACAGGGGGTCTGTGAGGGAACATGAGGGGACAACCCCCGGGGGGCACCCACAGGGGGTCCAGGAGGGGACACCCACTCGAAGGAGGCGCCCGGAGGCAGCGTACGCGGTGCCCCCGCCGCGGGGCGCTCCGCCTGCTGCCCGCGGCCAGCCGGGCCCTGCCCGCGCCGCCATGGCTCCCCCTTCCCGCCTTCCACCGCCCTCGCCCGGCCGCGCCGGGCCCGGACCTGGGCCTCGGCCTCTGCCTCAGCGCTCCGGCCTCGGCGGGGCCCCACCGCACCGCACCGCCCCGCACCGCCCGCGCCCCCCCCCGGCGCTCACCTGCCGCTGCGGGGGGAGGCCGAGAGGAGCTGCCGGTAGCGCTGGTTGGGGGCGACCGGCCCGCTCTCGCCGCTCCGCCGGGCTCCGCTCCGCCGCTGCCCGCCGCGCTGGTGCAGGCAGGGGCGGGCGGCGCTTCCTTCCCTGCCCCCGGGGAGCGGGAGGCATGCGCCGCAGGGCTCCGCCGGGGAGGCGGGGGCGACCGGCCGGCCCTCGGCGACCGGCCGGCTTCTGCCGGCGGGAGCGACGGGGGCGGGGAGGGGGCTGTGCCGGGCCGGGCCGCCCCGCCGCCGGGGCACAAAGGCAGGCGCGGCCGCCCCGGGGTCCTCCCGGAGCGGAGGGAGGCTGGAGCCCGTTCAGCCATCGGCCGTGGAAGGTCCGCCGGGGTTGGAGGACGGACGCCCCGGCGGCCCCGTGAGGCGGGTGTCTGTCTGTTTGCTTGCTTGCAGACCCCGGACAAGATTTGGGCCCCAAACCCCCATCCTGCAAACGCTGAGCAGCTCTGTCCCGCCAGGGACTTTGAAAACACACTTTACTGGGTGTTTTTCACCGTTTACTTTTGAGACGAGGCGAGTCAAACGCACAGGAGGAGAGTAATTCCTCACGCTCCTTTCCGGGGGGGGCGGGGAGGGGGAGTGAGGGCTGTCACAGGTGGGGAAAACTCAAAACATGGGCAAAACCCACCAATGACTGCCCCAAACCCAAAGTTTGGGGATGCAAAACCAGAGCTGGGGTTAAGGGAACCGAGGCCTGTTTTGTTTTGGTTTTTTTTTTTTTCAGAAGCTGAAGGGGTGGGAGTTACCTGGGCATTGGAGAGTCCTCGAAGAGAAACAGCAAAGTTTAGTGCTTTTTTTTTCTTCTTGGTGAGCGGGTTTTCCCCAAGGATACACCGCCAGCTTTGTCCTGTGGTGCCTGTGCTTCCAGGTTCCTTTCGGGACACCCGTTTCAACCTGCTCATTCACTGAAAAGCAGTGAGTCATAACTCTCAGTTTGTAAATCTTCCCAAGCATTTCCATTCTTAGTTTCTGGCAGAGGAAAACCTGGTGCCTCAACCCAAAGTACTGCCTATTTTCACTTGGCCAGTGCATATTTTTCCCCCCCCCCCATAGTCCTTGAACACCTGTGATGTTACAGAGGAAACCAGCGTCTTTTGGCTGGAATCACAAGGAAAATACTCAGATGAGGAAATGTCAAGTGAAAAGCAATAGGGAACAGCAGGTATGAAGGGTCCCAGGCTGAAAAATGGGGTGACAATGCAGACTGGGTACCATACTGATACCCCACTGGGCTCCTCTGCCATAAGAATTATTGCCAGAGCACGAGAACGTGGTGGATGTCAGAATCGGGCCCGTTACCCTTAAAAAGTGCATTGCATAAAATTAATCATCTTCTGTGTCACTTCTCCAGAGGAGCACCATGGAGATGCTGTGAGGGCTGGAGCCCCTCTGCTATGAGGACAGGCTGAGAGAGTTGGGGAGGTTCAGCCTGGAAAAGAGAAGGCTCTGGGGAGACCTTAGAGCCCTTTCCAGTCCCTAAAGTGACTCCAGGAAAGCTGGGAAGGATTGTTGATCAGGGAAGGGAGCCTTAGTATGGCTGGGGAAGGGTTTGACACTGAAAGAGGAGAGACTGAGATGAGATGTGGGGAAGAAATTCTTTGGTGTGAGGGTGGTGAGAGCCTGGCCCAGGTTGCCCAGAGAAGCTGTGGCTGCCCCATCCCTGGAGGGGTTCAGGGCCAGGTTGGAGGGGGCTTGGAGCAACCTGGTGTAGTTGAAGATGTCCCTGCAGGATGTGGGTCTGGCCTATGCCAAGTGCTCTGGAACAGCTTTCCACCTGCCTTCACCCCAGAGATGCTTGTTTTGGGAGCACACCTATTTTTATTCCCTGAGGAATCATACCCTTTCCTGGACTCCAACCTCACGTTCTACTTTTTCTTTTTCCAGGAGCCTCCTACCCACCAAACCAGGTCTGACCCTGGGGATGTGGGACAGGAACATGTTTCAAACTGTCAGACAGTTATAGACTCATATTAATTTATCTCCTGCTCTTACAATAGATAAAACAGAGCCGATAAGACATTTTGCCTGCGTGTTCTTGTCCCTGGGATATGTGATATGCTTTTATATTCCGAAATGGCTCGCTTGAACAGAGCTGCTGAAAACAGCACAGCCAGCATCTGTGTGCAGAAGGAAACAATGAACTTGCTTTTCCTGAGCTGCAGAATTGCAGCCTGGAGGTGAGGAAACTTTGCTCCTTTCACCATATTCCTCCCAATGCCACTCCAGAGGAAAGAAAGGGCTCTTGTGTTCATGTATCCTCTCGGGCCAAGTCGATTTAAATGTGAATGCACTTTAAAAATAAAATGAAAGTCAAAGCTATGGCCAGGAGCCTGATAAATGTTCTTGTGCACACGCGGTTGCTTGGAAGGGGGAGGCTGGCTGCTGCCGGAGAGCTCGGAGGGGGCATTTTATGGCTCTGCAGAGCAGGTTGCCTCCATGTGCAGCCTTTGACTTGAAAAGAGAGCAGAGCTTCTCCCCGAGGTCCCATTAGGGACGATTTGTCTTCCTGATCCCTGATCTTTGCGGAAATGAGAGCAGTGGTCGCCCGGCCCCGTGTCCCCGCTGGACGGATGACAAAGTCACGAGCGCTAATTGGACCCCTTGTTAGGATGGTCGGGATGGCAGGGAAACATTCATGTTTTCACAATGAAACATCTTCCCTGACCTCAGGATCTGCTCATCCCATTTGCAGCTTATTGTGGGGGGTAGGAACAGGCGCTCATTATAGGTGACTTTGGGTACATTAGAGGCAAAAGCCGCTGTGGGTTATCAGAGGCTGGAACCGCAGCTCAGGTGATGGCTTTTTATTTTTTTTTTCCTTCTTTCCAGCAAGAAAAAGGACAAGATTAAAAACAAAATAGTAGGAATGAAAGGCCTCACCTCACAGATCTTCTTGTTGTCAGGTCACCTGTGGCTTCGTGGCCAATTACAGCTCCTACATGGAGCCGTGTTAAAACACCAAGCATTTCTGCTGTGCTGCTGTTTCGTTAGGAATCTGAGTCACAGCCGTGTCCAGGACACGTGGGAAGTCCATCACCTCAGGTTCTACAAACCCTTTCCTCTGGTGGTGGCAGTTTTGCATTCCCCAAGCACATCTTTGGGGCAAAAACGATCCGTAAAAGTGAAATCCTGTTGTGACCATTGAGTTTTAGGTAGAACTTACTCATGCTACGAGCTGCAGCGAGCGCTGAGCACATCCCTGGTGGCAGCAGGTCTTGTGGAGCAGCAGGTCATGGTGGTGGCCCTGCTCCTACGTCCTCCTGCCTCCATCAGCTCCTCCGGTCTGATCACAGGTGACTTATTAGATGGAGTACAACTGGATCATGTAGTAACATGGGAAATTGAAGAGTTTAGTTGTTATTTAATAAATGCCAAGGAGACTCATGAGGCCTTGAAGTTATAATGGAAAGATCTAATTTAGAAAAAAAGGAACGGAGATGCCTGAGAAAGCTGCCAGCGAACAGCGCTGGATATTGAACATTTCTATTCACTCTCTGAATGGAGTGGGGATGGTGTGACCTTCCTTCCAGCAGGGCTGGGTACTGCCCAGGGAAGCAGTGTCTGGGGCAGGAGGAGGGCCAGGGGCAGAAGGAGGCCTGAGGGTGATTCTCAGTGGAGCTTGGTCCCACGAAACTCCACTGTGTCTTGCCTCAGAAACCACCATTGCTGTAAAAACGCCTCTGGATGCCAGATTTTTTTTAGAAAAGAGACCCACCAGCTCCATGAAATGCATCCAGTGGAAAGTATAGCACAGAGGCACAGTTACGGAATACATTTTATGGTTTTGAGTCAAATCTGGTTGATTTCCTGTTCATTACTGACTGTTATACAAAATGTAGCTGCAACCTCCTGGTTTTGAAGACATCCCTTTTCTGTCGTAACTCCCAGTGTGTCTCGCATGAGAATACAACCTGAGAAATACAATTTAGCACCAAGAAGTTTGATTGCAACCCTGATCTTTCCTTGCTGTTGTATGGCAGAGACCTGTAAAACTGCAAAGGAAACGGTGGCACCTCTCTCCTATTCTGTACTTGGAACCTTTTAATAGTCTTCATACTATTAACAGTTTTCATACTATACACAAATATAAATTTTTGATGTTTACAAACATGGAATTGTGCCATATGGGCTCTTAAGAGTTTTCTTTATCCAAATCTTCCCTTTCTGTCCAGCTCTGTGGGCTTTGCTGTGAGGCAGTGCTGTCTGGATTCCCATGAGGAACATTTCCAGCCAGATCCTGTTCTTGTCACAATTCTGCTTGTGCCCATTAGGTGTCAGACTCTTATCGGCACAGTTTCTTCCAGTTTCTGGGGCTTCGCAGAGAAGAGAGAAAGAGTGTAAGAAGTCAAGAGCCAGTGTGGCTTGTCTAGGGTTGTGGTGACCCATGGTCACCTGTGGGTCCTTGGGTGCCACCAGAAAGGGACTTTTTGCTAGCCCTGGCTTTATCAGCTGAGTTCCTCTGAAGCCAGCTCATCCCAGGGCTGCAGGCTGAGCTTCACAGGTGGCAACTCCTGCCCCAATATTGCAGGGTTTTGCAGTGTGTTTATATTTTAGATCACGTGCAATTGCATTCCTCAGGTCAGCTCTTCATATCGCTACAGTGGCTCCATCCTTCTGCTGTCAGATCTTCACCGAGGCACTGCCAGAGCGGTGACGGGGCTCTTTCCACCTCATCCATCATCCCCTTGGGGGTGAGCAGGAGAAGTTGGGTGTTGAAGGTTGGTGCCAAGCCACACCAGCAGCAACGCGTGCAAGGTGCTGGGACAGCTCAGGTGTTTCCTGCATCTCAGGGCTTGGGAGTGCTGAGGAACACACAGGGATTCATTCAGAGACAAAAAGTCTGTCTTTTTTTTTTTTTTTCCTCACTTTTAATGAGCCATGTGCAGAGTTTCCCACAGCAACACTTTGATTTCAGCCACAAGCCGGGATATAAACACCGGCATTAGGTGCCATGAGCCAAGGTGGAAAGTGATGAAAAGGGGTCTGTGAGCTTCAAAATGGCCTATTTAAAGGGCAAGATCAAAGGTGCACAGTGGGATAGATCCCTTCCCCTCCACACGAAGAAAAGCCATAAGGAAACTGCGATGCTGCTCTTGCTATATGTTTCAAAAGGAAACTGCTCTGCTTTGGCTTTGTGCTGCGATTGCTGAGAGCTCTGAGGGGGCTGGGGGAGGAGAAGAAATCACACTGCGTTCCAGCTCCCCTCATTACTGCTCCTCTGACTCCTCTGCTGAGAAGTCCCAGCACAGCCGAGGACTCGTCCATCCACAATTATCATGTCTTGCATTTACAGAGCTCCTTCCCTGACCGGCTTCTTGCTCAGGAGCATCCCTGCAGCCACCCGAGGCAGGGGACTGCTGGACAACTTCTGTGGACCAACTCCCGGTTCCTGGCAGAGCCGTCCAAGCGCCGTCCCAGCCTCCATTATCTCTAAGCCAGTGTTTTTAAAAGGCATCTTCACATGTAGGAGAACTTTTCAGCTCACCTTCAAGCAGTACTCTATTTATAGCAGCCGTGGACTCTCTTGGCTGCAAACAGATGAAATGTCTCTGCGGTGAATTCACAACGGGGCAACTGGCAGACGTTCAAAATTTCTGACTAAAGCGTGGCACAAAGGGAGTGACATGTCCCCAGGGTCCCTGTGGAGCGGGTTGAGACCATGCTGCCACCACCGGCCACCGCCTGCCCGGTCAGGGTGGCAGGGACCAGAGCCACGGTGCCCAGTGGGTGTCATTCACCGGTGGCTCTGCAATTGCAGGATGCGCTTTGCCTGAACAGGCTTTGATTAAAGATTTGCAAACAACCGCTGTTTGGTTAAAATGCTTCCTTAAACGAGTTTTGGATCAAACCAAAGATTACCACTGTTGGGAATTTTCATTGAACTGAAAAAGCAGAGAGTCCGTGCACAATCCTTTTGACTTGGGTTCTTCACGGAGCAAATTGCCCTCAGCGGAGCAGCCGGAGGGAGCGAAAGCCTCCCTGCAGCTCTGCAAGGGGAAGGGACCTCCCAGGAGCAGTTTGGGGCTGGTTGAAGCAGCATTTGGCAAACTCTGCTAAGAATTATTTGAAGTATTTCTTTTTCCCCAGTTTCTCATGCCACTCTCCCTGTGGGCCAAAGCCACCTCCCAGTGCTCCAACCCAGAGCAGGGCAGGAGCTCTGGCCACCCTTGCTTTGTGCAGCTACATATCCACGGGCGCTCCTGTTTTACATGGGGCTTTTAGGGCCATGGCAAATGTCCAGAAATGGTAATTTTGGACTAAGAGCATTGTCAGATTGACCCTCCCATTCCGCAGAGCTGTCAGGGATGGAGGAGCATTGACTGGGCACCGCAGATGCCTTCAGTGCAGCAGATCCGTAACAGCTTTGGAAACAGAGGAGGACATCAAATCCTGTCTCTCTGGGAAGCTAAGAAAAACATGGTATTTAGAGAGACACTTTCTCCTGGATGGGGCTTGTGCTGCCTGTGGTAATGATGAGCCCTTTTGAAGTTGTTTCCTTATCCTGGTCTCGAATTTCCTGGCAGTAGTTTGAGCCCATGGGAGAATCATAGAATTATAGAATTGCCCGGGTTGGAAGGGATCTTTCAGATCATCAAGTCCAACCATCAACCTAACGCTGACAAAAGCCATCACTAAACCATGTCTCATTTTCTTTGGAATGACCCAACCCCCCTCTGATCTGTCCAGCATCCCCAGGACAGTGGGCTCCATGGCTCCAGGAGGCTGGGGCTGCTGATCTGACATGACAGCTACAAACCCTCACCCCAAAACGTGGCTCACAGAGAAGGTCCAACGATGCACTGATACCCAGCGCTGCCTCAACTGGCCCAAGAGAATCAGAGAGGGGAAAAGAAAGCCAATTCCCTAATGTGCTTTGTGTTTTTCTTGCTCCTTACAAAGCGCAGGGTGGATTTAGCCCTTGGCCAGGCTTTTCCTGCCCAACTCCAGGCTTGGCCAAGGCTCAGAGAACCCATGAGGATGGAAGGAAAGGAGCGGAGGCAGCGCCTGGGGCGAGCTGTGCACCCAGCCGTGCGTGGGATGGGGAAGCCGGAGCAGCTTGGAGATGTACGTGCCACAGACCAGGAGGAAGGAATGGGCTGCGAGGAGCTCGTGGGAGGAGGAGGAGAAAAAAAACCTGGGGTGTCAGCAAACGAGGCAGATTGAGAGGCTGAGATGTGTTAGTGGTTGGATCTGGGATGTGATCAACGTTTCCTTGTGACTTGCACAATCTGCAGGGGCCTGAGTGGTATTAAAAAAAAAATTTAAAAAATTTAAAAATCTGTGGGAATGGAGCTCCCACATCCCCTTATGCTGCAGGAGGCTGCAAAGGAGCCTGGAGCTCTCCCACCCTGTGCAAGGGCAATGCAAGTTGGAGCTGGGCAGCAGGTGGGTGAGCTGGTGGGGGCAAGAGGGCAGCCCCCTGGTCCTGGGAGCTGGTGGGTGTTATCAGCACAGCCAGCCCCATGGTGTACCCCTCCTTTTCCTCTGGATACCCTGATGGTTTGGTCCCCAGGGAGATCTCCAGCACGAGGGAAGAGCTGCTGTGGGCAGAAACCTGCCACTTTTGGGGGACACTGGGCAGTGGTTTGGCTTCGGCACCCTGCAGGAAGGGGAGCAGGGAGCAAGGAGAGGAGCAGGAGGAGGGGAGGGGGGGCTTTTTGTCACCCGCTCACACCTCTGCTGTGGTAATTCATATGAGTGTCACTGCCACATCTGTTCAGAGAGAGAGAAGTAATACAGGTCCAGCTGAGCGGCGAAATTGCTTTCAGGGCTGTTGATCCCCAGCTCCAGGGCGTGCGGTCAGCTTGACTGCAGGCTGGAGACTTTTAATTTATTTTTTCCTCCTCTCCCTTGCCCTGTTCCTTGCAACCAGCAGAGATCAGTCACATGTAAAGCAGGCAGCGCCAGCATCTTTGAATCCTATTCCCCCTGTTTCCCATATTCTGGGAAAGTAGGGCCATCTGGGCTCATCCACGAAACCCTGAAATCACTCTCACTGTGCCTCATGGAAGGATTTGCATCTCGCTCATGACCGGACTGCTCTGCTCATCCTATTTCTATAGGAAAAAGGATGCCTGCCTGGATTTAGCCTCTTCTTTTCGGACCAGTATCCTTTTCTCCTCTAGATGGTGCAACTGCCATTGGACACCAAAAAAAGCACTGAGACGCAGCCAGACCCCAGCCCCTGCAGCAGAACGTGGGGTGCAGCCAGCCCTGGGCTCTGCCCCCAGCTCCCTGTGACCCCCTTCCAGGCCCGTCCCGCTGGCAGGATGGGTGTTGGGGGGCACAGCCACACACACATCACCCCCCCGAAGGTCTGCGCCAGGTACCTGTGGAGCATCATGAGTCCACCAGCCGTGGGCACAGGGCTGAGTGGAGCCGAGGGGATGAGAAACCTGTCCCCTGCTATTCCTGGCATCCCTGTCCTTGGCAGAGCCCATCCCGGCAGTGCCCGGGGGAGATGCTGGCAGAACATGGCGGAAGGTGGAAGAGAGAGGGGACAGATCCTGGGGGTGACCCCGTGCCTTGTGGCCATCGGGCTGTTTCCGTTCACGCCGGGTGCCGAGCAAGCCGGCCGGAGGAGCGGCGATGCCATCATAGTCTTTTGTTAGAAACCCTGCTTGCCTGCCATCATCCCCTGACTCAGCTCCAGGAGAGGAGGGATGTGGCTGCCAAACCCATGGGGCAGGAGAACGTCCCCTGGGAGGGGGCAGCTGGAGGCTGGTACGCACCGAACCACCCCATCCCACCCGGAGATTCAGCCCTTCCACCCAGCCCGTGGTGGAAAGGACACACAGAGACACTGCTCCTCCAGGGCCACCGCTACAGGGGAGCCACCTCCTCGGAGCATCAGGACATTTATGGCTGAGGGGTTGTGTCAGGGCACAGTGAGCTCAGGCAGGTTTGCCAACCCCCAACGAGCCACGTAGTTTGGATTTGGGACACTGCAGACACGAGGGGAATCCTTGGCAGTTCTGCCTGCAGTACTCCCCGCTTGTTTAGGCTAAAAACCAAATAAATACAAGCTTAATGATTCGGTTGAAACAATAGGAGAGACTCCAGCATAAAGAAAGGTTTCCTCCTATTAAGCTTTGCTGGCGAACTTTAGAGCCTGTATTTTAAATAAATGTTATGGGTGCATTTAAAAACACACCATATGTTCTCCCGCAGATCTTTCTGGTAGCTGCTACCGTGTGGCTCTTGGCTGGATCCCCTCCTCCCCGTGTCGCGGTGCCTTTGGCCATGTTGCCCCCGGTGCCGCAGCCGGAGCAGAGCCCCGCGCCCCGACTCCTCCTGGCACCGGGGGAGCCACGTATGGGACACCCCGTGCCCCATGACGTGGGGATGCCAACGCGTTTCTCAAAGCCTCTGCCGTGACCATGGGTGGCAAAATAAACTCTTATTAAGAGCCAGGCTGTTTTTGCTGGAGAGCTGATGAACTTGCTGGGTAACCTGCCGTGATTCCCGCTGCTCTGCCAGCTGCAGCCTCACCCGAATTTTTGGGGGAAGCAACCCCAAACCTCTTCCAGGCCTTTTTCTGTCTCCAGCGAGGTCAGGGAATGTGGGAAGGATGGGCAGAGGGAAGGAAAGGTCTGGAGCCACAGCAGGATTTCGGATTTCTTAGTTCCCCCCGACCGCTGTAGATGGCACTCGGGCCCCGCCGCCCGCCCAGCTGTAACGCGTGCTGGCGAGGAGGCAGGGGATGAGCTCTGACTAAGTTTACAGCAGATTTTCCCTTCTGACAGATTACTGCTTCATTTGTAACGGGAGAACTTCTCATTAAGTACATTTTTGACATTTTGTTGAGAGGGAAGGGGGGGAAAAAAAAGCTATATAAAATCCTCGTGATGCTGAGCGCGCTGGAGCGCGAGTGCGGCTGAGTCTTCCCGCGTTTTGGGGGTTGGGATTTCGTTTATTTATTTATTTTTTGCTTTGGCACCGAGGTCCCTTTTCGTAATTATTCATCTCTGAGCACAATTGCTGCGGGTGGGAGGCATGTTCAGCTGAAGAGCCAGGAGGACTTTGTGGCGGAGAAGCGGCAGCTCTTCATTCCAGCAACTCTCGGATTTCAATGCTAATCCAATAAGGTTTGATTAAAGTGTGTTTTCAAGGCAAAATCAAATCTAACTGCTATTATCGTTGCTCTCAGCGCTGGGTGAGAGGCTTTGGCTGTTTGGGGTTGGCGACTGCCAGCCATGAAATTGGTCTCAGCTCTCCCAAGGACTCTCCCGGGGGGGTGGACCTGGGGATGTCCCCCCCAGGGGACCCGTTGCCTAACGCTCTGCTCTCACCAGGCTCCCTTTGCAAGCAAACCTCATCATTGCAACAGAACGAAGACTAATTTTAGTGTTAATTATGCAAATCAGCCTTGATGGGAAACTGCGGATTGAGGTTGTTATCACTCTTTTTTTTTTTTTTTTTTTTCCAGGGTGGGGAATAACTCTTTTGGAAAATCCTCCTCCTTGCACAACCACAGCCCTTTCTTCCCCTTGGGGTTCTTTCAAGTGAAAAAAATGCTGAGCAAGGTTGTTGCCATGAGCTCCCAGGACATTTTCATTGATCCAAATCATACTTTTAGAGAGAGCAACTATCAAAAAACACCGGCTGACATTACAGGTGTATTTCAATTATGAAAAACAGTGCAAGCAGCTATAGGAAAGCAAGCGGCTCACAAGGAAAAAAGAAAAAAAAAGGCATTTCACCTCTTTTCTCTCAGAAAACACTTTTTCTCATTATCCAAGCTGCCGAAACCCTGCATTCCTCAGGGGCAAGGACTGCGCTGGCCTTTCCCAGCTCGCACTGAGTGCAACATCAACAAAATTGCATTAAACTGCCCCGAGATTTTTCTCTCCTGTATTAATTGCTCTGCAGCCCGGGCTCTTCTCACCCCCAGAGCAAACACAGGTACAAATCACTTGTTGTTGCCCAAGTCAAAGGGAGCTGCCCCGGCGATGCCCAGGGCTCCTGCAAGGAGCCTCTCTCTTCTTTAGGTGACTTATTCAAGAAATACTTTGGAATCAGCTTCAAGAGGCATTTGGAAACTTGGTTTCCTTATTTCCGTGGGAGCCTCCTTCTTCGTGGTGCTGCCGAGTTTGTAGCTCTCCTTTTGCAGAGGTTGCTCGGGCTCAGCAAAGTTGATCAAACCTTTCTCCCCCGGTGAATGACACGCTCCTGTCCAAGAAAATCAGATTACAGCGTCTTTTATCCGTGATGGCTTGAAGTGCTGCCACGGACTTGTTTCAGGGAAGGAGTCTTGTAGACGGAGACGATCCTATTGATGTTTTACCCTGGGCTCAGGGCTGAGTGCTAAAGACACACGCGAGAAGGTGCTTTAAGCCATGGGGCCCTGGCTGCAGACATGGGGGGCATCTGCAGGGGGGGGGATAAAAAGGAGCCACTTGCCTCCCCCCGGGAGAAATGCAAGGGCTGGTTAGGTGTGGATCTGTTACACCCCCAGACAGGCTGAGTGGGTCCAGGGAAGGGTGTCAGGGTTTCTCTAGCGAGGGAGGGATGCGGCTCGGCACATGGCGGTGTGGCTTCCAGCAGATGGTACCCCCGTCTCATCCCGCTTGACGGGATGGTGGGAGGAGATATTACGAAAGGCTGCTGTGACATTCACAGCTCGGATCTGCCAAATGGTGTCTGGAGGAGATGGAAGGAGCACATTGCAACGCTGCAGAAATTGGTGCAGAGATATATCTGAGGCTGTATTTCATAGCAGGGCGGAAAGAAGCCTCTGGCTAACGGTGGGGACGGTGTGTCCAGGCCTGCTGGAGGCCAGCACCGAGCCCTCAGAGCTTTTCTCATCCCCTGCATGCCTTTTGCCATAGGGATGTTTGTAATTTCTAAAAGTGGTCCTGCCATGACCATGCCCAGCCTCAGACAAATGCAACTGGGGTGTCCTCCCAGTCCCCCCCAGCTCATGGATCCTCACAGATCACAGAAGCCCTGTCCCAGCCACAGCTCAAGGTCCCACGGAGCCACATGGATCCTCCATCCCATGGGCCTGTCCCCAAGGAGTGAGGGCTGCCTGTCCCAGGCCAGTGTCCCTCAGCACCTGCAGTGCAAGCCTGGGTCAGAAGAGGGCTGTGCTGCTGTCTGTATTGTGTGGAGACAGTTCCTCCTGGAGTTCTCACTTCTGCTTTTTGGGCCGAAAGCAAAGCACAATTCAGAAAATCCCAGCCCGGTGAGAAAATGGTCCAGCTCTGATTTAGGTGGGATTTATTTCCCTGCTTTTTCCATTGCTTTGCTTTCAGGGTCAATTCCCTTCCGTGGCTGCCCACCCCGGGCAATGGAGCAGAAACACCAACGACAATCCTCCTCTTGCATTTTTGCCACTTGTTAATTATTTCATTCGCTTCCTCTGAATCTTGACGAGGGGTTTTTATTTTTCCATGGCAACTGCATCCACAAGGCCTGCCCACCCACGGACCCGTGCTGTGCCGGGGTGCTGGAGGTCCACGCTGAGCCCGGCTTGTCTCCCAGCAGGACCCACTCCTTGCCAAAGCCCCTTAGCCTCCAGAGGCAGCAGGTTGGGACATCAGAAAGTCCTGCCCTTGAGGAGGCTTTTCCCACCAATGCAGCAGAAGCAGGAAGGTCCATCCCTGAGATGCCCCGTGCTGCTGCCTCGGTGGGCTCAGCGGTGCAGGGGCGACTGGGGTGGTCTCCCCACGGTGAAGGTGATGGGTTCCCAGCTGGATGTGAGCCTTCCCCGTGGTGTCTCGACAGCCGGGAAGCATCACCCTGGGAGCGGAAACTCACCCTATTCACATAAACAGCCGAGGAAAATTAACGCCCACGGGGATGACACTCATACCTACAAATTAGCTCTGCTGTGGAGCTGCAATTAAACATGCCTGTGCTGCAGCGTAACGAGAACGCTGCACAGCTCCCGCCCCGTGGTGCCTCCTGTCTCTGTCCTTGTCCCCATGCCAGCTCCCCCATTCCCCAAACTCCCTGGTTGCCCTTGCTCGGGGCAGGATGGGCGCTGCTGACCCCTCCGAGCCATGAAAGGGCTTGCCCAGGGGAGGTGGGCATGCTTTGGGCTGCTACGTTGGGGTGTTTCTAATTCCCCGGGGGGTTTTCTGAGGGTGTCTGGGAAGAAATCTGCCCTGCAGGTAGCAATTCCCTAGATCTACAGCCACAAAAGTAAGATGTCAAACGGACCGATCCCACCCCAGCAGCCTGAGAGCCACAGGCTTGAGGAAGGAGACAGAGGAAAAACAACCAGGGCTGATTTCTAACCCATTTTGCCCACCCCAGCAGAAAAGCCCCAATTTCTGACTACCTGCTAGCACCTCCTGAGCGGGTGGCACCCGCTGTTCAGCCCAGCCCAGGGTACCCCAAATGGCTCTTTGCCTTGAAACCACAAAGGAGGAGACAGGGCCGGGGGTGTCTCAGGGGACCACGTGGCAGCAAGGGACTGCGGGAGCTCGGGGGACCTGGGGACGCTGCAGGGTGAGCCGTGAGCCTGGCCCCCTTGGGCTGCCCAGCGCCGTCAGGGCAGAGCCCAACCCAACTCCCCATCACCTTTTTGGGGGTCCTTTCCACCAGCTCAGATAGCTGGTGGCAGTGGGGGGACCCCCGGGAGACCCCCTAACTCTGCTCGGTGGGATGCCAGAGCAGAGGCGAGTGCTCCCGGGGGCATTGTGGAGAAGCTGGATTTGGGTCCAAACCCTAACATTTGCTCATTGCAGGCTTTTCGGAAGAAATAATTAGCGCTCTGTTTTCCACCAGGAGCTTCTCCCCCTCCATGCCCTCTTGTGCCAGGATGATGTGTCATCACGAGAAGCTGCAGGATCATTTCCATAAAATAAAAAAAAATAAAATAGCTCCTATTCATCACCGGGCTTTGTGCTAATAGCCTGTGCTCTTTAAAGAGGGAGCGTGGCCGGAACTGTTCCTGCTTCCATCTTGCCGGGATAAAGGATCTCTTTGCACTCCCGTAATAACCTCTTTCATCTGACGCCCTCAAAGTGCTTTTGGACATAAATTAATTAAGCCTCACAACACCCTGTTGAGTTCAAGCTCACTCAAGGGTTTTCATCATGCGCTCAAACAATTCACTGCATCTTTGCGTCGTCAGTTTTCGGCAGCCCAAGGGTCGCGTCCAGCTGGGGTGCGAGCGGGGCCCGTTCAATTATTTCTGCCACGTGTCAACTGCTCCTGCCAGAGCTTGGGCTGCCCTCGGGGTTAATGCTCCATCTTCAGAGCCTCATCAAAAAAGCATCTCAAAGCTGCAGAGGCTGAACCTGCAGCACAGCAGCTCCCCGAGGCCACGCAGGCTCACCCAAACCTCCTGGCAAGTATCAAAATAGCCCCACATACACCACTTCTCCATATTTTTTGGATTTATGACCCACACAGTGCCCCGTTGGCCTCATTGAGGACTCCTGCCCCGTGCAACCTGAGGTCGGATCCTGCCCGAGGAGATGAGCTGGACCCTGCTCTGCTATGAGCACGGTTTGGCAGCGAACACCCCGAGGAATTACCCGCAGACCCCTTCTCCTGCTCACGGCGCCTGCCCCGGGCAAAAACCAGACCCCTCGCGTGGATGTTGGCATCCCACGGAGAAAAGCAAAACTGCAGGTGGTGGCAGTGACTGATGCTGCAGGTTTGCTCCTCGTTTCCCTCCGAGGAGGGAAGGATTTGCCGCGTGTCCCAGCTCCCCGGAGCGAAGGGTCCTGTGAGCGGAGAGGGAGGAGCGCCTGCGCCCAGGCTGCGGGCTCATCAGTGGCTCCAGAATCCCAATTATATCTCTTTAATGAGCACCCACACCGTTAGCAGGGGTTCCTCTGGGGCTAAGCAGCAATCCAGGCTCTTCTAATTACTTCTGACTCTTAATTTTCATGTCTCTCCTCGTCCTCTGTAGTTCTCCTTCCCCACTCGATGCAGAGGACTCATTACCGGGAAACGCACCCTCCTCCTCTCCGCTCCTTGGACAAACCCTTTTTTCCTTCTTTTTTCCTCCCAGATCTTATAGAAAGAGATGGAGCAGGTAGAAGCTGCCCACCTGCAGGGCCCAAAGGCAGGGATTTACGTCGGGGGGGGGCTCAGCTTTCTAGAGGAAGTGCAGGAAGGTGGTTGGGATGGAGAGCCAGAGCCTGGAGCCGAGAGGCACCTCTCCCTGCTGGGGGGAGGGTGGGCTGTGCTCGCACCCCCCAGGGCTCAGCCAACCACCTGCATCGGGGACATCAGGGACAGCCACATCCCTGTGGGGGGGTCCCTGTCCTGCACCGAGCCGGGAACCCCAGTGGTTTGGGATCCCCATGGTCCCCAAGTGCCAGCTTTGCTGCTGAGCATCCACTGATGCTTGAGCATCTGGGCACCTGCCACTGGGGATCGGCAAAGGCCACCCCAAATCTGCTCTTCCCCATCCCTCCCCTGCCACACAGGGACAAGCAGCCTGCGAGCAGGTCTGGCAGCTGCCAGGGCTTGGCTTGAGAGCACACAAGCATCTCAGAGAGGTTTTAGTGCCATTTTGGGCTTTTTCTGGCCAATCCCTCTTGCGCAGGGAAGGGGCACTGACGGATACATGAAAGCGCTGAGGCGTTTCAGAAGGATGGAGGAGAGGAGGACACTTGCTGGGAGAGAAAACCCAGGCTCTTAGCACTACCCCAGTGGTCTTTGAAAGCAGACTGGGAAGGTGTTTGATCTCCAACCAAGTCCTCGACGTTCTTGTGATCGTGGTGGGACCTTTCTTGCCTGGGGTGCTTGTGAAGTCACCCGCTCGGGAAACCCTTCTCCGGGAGAAAGCCTTCACTTCTGGCTTTAACCCCCCCCCGCTCTTACAGGCTGCCCTTCGCAGTGGGGTCCTGGGGAGCATTCGGAAGGGAAAAAGGTCTTTGGAGGTGTTTCTGCTGCTGGCACCAGGGTGGGAGGGCAGAGGTGGCAGGTTGCCATGGGCTCCAGTGCTGCCAGGAGGGGCTGGGAGCCTCTGTGTGCCCCCCAACTGGGGTCCCCAGGTGCTTGTGCTGGTCCCTGCAGGGATGTGAAAAGGGATGTCCATGTCCTCGCAGAGCAATGAGGAGGCTGGTGGCTCCAGCCAGACTGAGAGAAAGGGACAAACCCAGCCCCAGGGGCAGAGCCTGTTGGGGGTGGTTGGGGGAAACTGAGGCACAGAGATGCTCTGAGCCTTGCAAAGCACTTAAGCACATGCTTAAATTAAGCTGGTGCCCAGAAGGTCGGCACCCAAGCTCACCTCCCTCCCTCTGCTGATGCTTTCCACAGTTTTTTCCCCTGACTGAAGCAAAAGTGTTTTCAAAAGTGGGACTCGGGCCTTGAAGTGACAAATAATTGAAGGTGGTAATTAAAGGCACAGCCGAGCGCCGAGTGAAAAAAGGAAAAATAAAGGAAAAGTGCCAGTTGCAATTTTGAGATTTAATTAGGTTTGCTTTCTCTGGTGGCAGGGAGTGTGGCAGGCAAACCCCGAAGGCACGGGACTTTCTGATGCTGCTGCAAACAGGGGGGAGGTGGCAGAGTCTGCAGTCGGCTTTCCCAAGGATAACGGCACAACTCTGCCACAGATTAAAAGGCAGAGATTAGTAAAAGGCCCTTTTAATTCTTTTCTTCCCCCGCCCTGAGAATGGGAGAGCTTCTTGAAGCAGAAACTTTCAATAATTAAAAAAAGGACAAAAGGAAAAAAAAGAAAAATAATAACTGTTGATATGGAAAGCATATGAAAATAGATCTCTGCTGACTTCCCCGCTCTGAGATACTCTCAGCTGGCAATATTTTAAAGTTGTCTAATAAGAGAACTGCTGTCAGTGGGTTTGGCAGCGCGGGGAGATGGAAACCACCAACCGGAGGAGAGGGACTGGTGTATCCCCAGTGCCACCCGGGTGGCAGGTTGAAGCCAGGGGATCGGTGCCAGCCTTGTAGCAGGATCCCGGGGTGGCAGCTTGTCTTTTGTGGGGCAAAGCCCAGCCTGGGGGGCGAGCGGGACCCTTGGCAGAGCATCTCTGATGGCTGCAGTTTGGCATCGGAGTATTCTCACTAGTATAAATTATATAAATCATCCCCCCCGGATGAGGGAGTGTGCACATAAATATGTAGATTCAGGCTCCAGCCCTCATGACTTATTCACTAACAGCATCATATTGTTTCTAACTTCGGAGCAGTTCCTGGAAACTGTTCCTTCTTCAAATTAAAAAAAGATATATAGGTGCTGCCGGAGCGGCCCCGCACGCTCTCCCCAACGCGCTGGGTTTGCTGGGGAAGGGCTGAGCAGCACCAGTCGCCTCCCAGGAGCTCGGCTCGGTCCGAGGGGCTGCACACTAAACTCAGCTCCCCTTTTACTCCGTTTTCCCGAGATGAGGGCAGGAAGATGCGGGGGTAACACGATGGGAGCCGCATCCAGCCCGCAAATGAGGTGGCTTCACCCGAGACGGATGGGTGAGCATCCTCTCTGCCGGCGCGGGGCCATCGCCCGGTAAATGAGCAGCCCCGAGAAGGCTTAATGACAGCAATCGCTGCACATCCCAAAATACCCCGCTTAATAGACTCCATCAAGTAAGTATTGTCCTAAATGGTTCAGAGCGAGGAGCGGCAGAGGTAGTAACAATGCGGACATGCCATTTGCGGAGAAATTATGCCTTGCTGAGATTTATCGGAGAGCTCAAATTGCTGTTAATAAAACCCGCTTTTGCTGGTGCAAGGGAAATTGGTTTTCACGGAGGCTGGAGGGATCCAAGTAGAATATTCTGGGTATCATCTCCAGCGCAGCAGGAAAATGAGCTCTCCTTTTTCCTCGCCTAACGCGGGCAAGGCCAGGGAGGCCAGATCCTTCCCCCTGCTTTGCCCATTTGGGGCTGGGGTTGGGAAGAGACCCCGAATACTTCTGGCCTGCATCCCAGCCTTCAATTAACTCCTTCATGCTCCAGTTTGCCAGCCCTTAAAGCTTGCATTATATGTTTTCAATGTATTTTAAATTTCTTTCCATTCCTTAAAGCTCCTTGAGATAATCCCCCATCCACAGCCCCTTCCTGAATTTCTTTCCCCATGGTTGGCGGGGCTGGTCCTCATAGCATCACATTGCTGTCATGAGCTGGGAGAGACTGGTCCCTTGTTTTGAAGCACAAATAAAGCAGCTGTCCTGTAATTTCACTGCTGTGACTGTTATTTTCCTCGCCTAACCTGCGTGCCTTGTGTATTCAGGGGAGCGGGTGCTATAGAAAATGCCGCAATTTGATTTGGGAATCATTCTGCTCAGAGAAACAGCAAAGGAGGAGAGTGGAGAACTGTGGCATCAATAAATCATGACAAGTTGGGAATTTCACAGCTCTGCATAGCACATTGCACAGGGCGGGATGGATGTGGACATCCCTTCCCCCCTCCCTCAGCCCGTCCGCGGTGGGACCCTCACACAGACACTCGTGATATGGGGAATTAATATTTATTTAGTGTGTTTACTTAAGAGGCAAACATTTGCTGATGTATTCTTGGCAAATCTAGGACATTAATTACTGGGTACCAGAGCACTGGAGTGCCTGTAATCCACTCCACACCTCGGCAAGTCCCCGCTCTCGTATCCACTAATCCAATATTTGGAGGACAGCCCGCATCCCGAGCATCGCAGGGGAGGCTGAGATTGAGTTTCGGGACAGCCTGTGGGGTAGCCGCATCCCAGGAGATGCCGGGTTCTGCTGCCAGCCCCGATCCTTCAACGGGACCTTCTGCTGCCATAGGGACCTTTGGTGGCACTGGGAAGCCCTGGACATGAGGTCTTTGTGGGCTTTTCTGCTCCTTTGCATAGGGAAGAGATAGGGATGGGCTCAGTCCTGGGAACAGGGACTGACCAGGGTCTGGGGACACCCAGGACCTGCTGCCACGTCCCTTCCTGGGGGAGTTGGAGGAGCCAGGCAGCCTGTGATGACAGCACTGACCGGGAGAATGCTGGAAAATTTTAAAGAAGAGGAAAAGCCACGTTTCTCCTCCCCTCCCCTCCTTGTGGAGATTAAAACAGAGATTGAGCGGCTCCGGAGAGCTGAGCCGCCCTCATCGCTGCCGCTGGAATAGCAATCACTGTGAGAGATAATTAGTTGAGCTCCTACAACCCTGATAATGAATTGATCCCTTCCAACCCCAATAATTAGCCGAGCCCCTCCAATCTCACCCAGGGCTGGGCTGCCCCAGCAGCTCTGTCTCTGGGGGGATGCCCAGGGGGCACAGAGGGACCCAGGGAGCCGCTGGATAGTTCCCCCATCTCTGCCCACCCCCGGGCGTCCCCCCTGCCCCAACTGGGGCCAAACTCCTTCCTGACAGCCCCCGAAACCATCACAGCCCAGGAGCAGCATCTTCCTTCCCCGCGCTGGCTCCTCTTGGCCAGAGGAGACTTAGCAAGGTGCTAAGAGGAACGTGGGGAAATTTTTCTCCCTGATTATTCATGTCTAACAAGAACTGGCAGCTTTTTTATTTTGTGCTCTCCCAGGCTTTTCCAGAGGCGCCGTCCCCCCTCGCCCTGCAAAGGGCTTTCAGCAGGTTTCTTAAGTTTTATTGCTTTGATCCTGTAATGTGCCGTTATACAACAAGACAAGTTCTTTCCCGTCACTTCCCCGGCCTCAGCCAGGCCTTTTGCTGTAATGGGCACAGCGCTGGCTTGAAATATTAACGAGTTTTACCTTAATTACCTTTCAGGCTTCTCAGGGCTCTCTTCATTTCCCTTCTCACTCTCTTTTCAACATCAGCCATGAGCAGAGCCAGCTGCTCAGCGGAGCTGGGATTTATCCCCCTCCTCTCTGCCCTGCGCCCCAGAGGACAGGTCCTTAACTTCAGCAGTGTCTCAGCTATGCCATCGCTTTGCTGCTGCCCCGATGCACTTCTCTAATAAATGGGGGGGGTGTTTGCAGGAATTGAAGTGTCACCGGCAGCGGTGGCAGCGCAGGGACCAGGATCTGCCACCTCCTCCCCTGCTGCAGCCGTCCAGGTCTCTCCCCTCCTCCTGGGTGAAGGACATGGTCGTGGGGATTAATTTCTATTACACATGCTCCATGGCACCGGGTGCAGATGGCCGTGTGTCCCCCTGGCTGGTGACTTCAGTGGCAGTGCAAGCCTTGGCTGGATGTCCCGGGGCTTCGGTGGTGCCCAGGCGTTGGAGGAGACCTGAGCCAACGGTTTGATTTCCTCCCCCACATTTTAAAAATTCATCCAGGACATCCCAACCTCTTGCGACAGCCAAGATGTGTCACCAGCCCAGCCACCCGGCCCTTCCCAGGCAGCCAGCCGAGAAACACACCGTGTTGCTGCCGGCCAAGGACGAGCCCAGCTCTGCACTGAGCCCTGCCCGGTGGCCAGGGGGCAAGCGTGGTGGCTACCTGCTGCTATACAGCTGACATTCCATCTCCTGAACCCCTCTGCAGGCTCGAAGGTGCTCTGGAGAGGAAGAATGGTTTTTATATCCCAAGCTGTGGCCCAAATCTTCCTCTCCATCATTCAAAACTCAGTATTATTCCCCAAAGTTGCTCCCTCCCTGCATGTGGCTGCACCACCTTGGGCAAAGCAAACCTTGTCCTACCCACCCAGCGCCCGGGGAGGGGGCAGACGGGCTGTGATGATGTTATTAACGCCACAGGCAGCTGCGAACGGCAAGCAGCCACTTTTAAAATGGTTTATTTTTTTTTCCCCCGTACAACTTGATCATCTCTTCTGCTCAAATCTGCGGCTGCTCTAATGAGCTGTCTCCCACGGCTGAGCAGTCGGGAGAAAAATGGGGGAAGCAGGAACCCGGTGTGTAATACTGCAGGGAGCCTCGGCGCTGGCAGCTCCCGGCCCCGCAGCCCAAACCCCCTGCCCGGCACAGTGGGAACCCTCTGAGCCCCCAGACCTTTCCCCTTTGGGCCTTTCTTGTTTTCATAGATGTTTTTCTAAGTGGCAAAGCAATAGGTGAAATGCCTTGTATCCCAGCATGGATTGCCGCGTGAGTACGGAATACATGATAAACCCTGCTACAGGGAGTCATTTTCTAATGAACTATCCGCTTTTTCTGCTGCCAGATTTTATTAGTTTTGGAGCGGTGGGGGGTTGTGAAGGTGTCTCAGGTTAGAATTGAAGCTACTGGGCTAAGGGGCTGCCCAGGGTGCCAGGGACCCATCAGATCCTCTGTGATACATCAAAGATGGGGACGGGGACAGGGATGGGGATGGGGACACAGAGATCTGGTGCTCCAGGCATCCTGCCTCTTGTCCCCAAGCAGGACTCTGGCAGATGGGGCTCCTGGTACTGTGTTTCAGCAACCTGCCCCCCCCCCCCCCCCAACAGGCTGCTATTTCTGCCAGAGCCTCTCTCCCTCCCACCTCCTCCCCGGCAGCCCCCGGTGCTGCAGACGCCGAGAGCAGCTGCCACCATCTCAGCCAGCTTCACCTTAAAAAAAAAATAATAATGTACAGATCAATACGTTCCGCAATAGATTTCCCTTCGCTCTGTTCCTTACACGAATTCCTCAGTGAGAGCTTCTGTTGGGGAGATGTAAATCAGCTCCCAGACAAGCAGCACCGAGAGCAACAAACGGCGGTGCTCTCAATTCCCCCCCAAATCTCAGCATGTATCACCGGGTGTGATGTGATGCAAAGCAATACAATCAGACAACTGGGACACGTGCCTGAGTTAAACATTCCCCTGTAGCTCCCGGGGAATAATTCCCTGAAGCCCAGATCTCTAGGTTTTAGTACCGGGAGGGACTGTTGTCATCCTTTAATCCCATCTCAGTCGCTTGTGTGGGGCCGGTGACAGCCAGGGGTCCCTCTGTCAGGAGGCGAGGGGCGAGCTGAGGGAACATGAGGTGCAAGGGCCTGATGGAGGGAGCCTGAGCTGGGGGGTGACAGCCCCGATGACCCTCCCTTTTTGCTCCTGCAGCACTGGGAGCATCCCTTGGTGGGGCCCTGCATGAGGCAGGCAGGATGAGAACCTGCTTCAGAGCCACCTCATGTGCCAAGGTTAATTTTCCTAAGCAGCTCTGGGGAGGAAAAGACACTGTTCCAGGGGCTGGGGATACATTGCTTGGCCGTCTGGCTCCCGTGGCATGGCTGTCACCACCCCACCATGGCTGCCAGGGAGGGGACACTTGCTGTTGGCCTCCCGTTCACATGCGAGGATGGCTCAGAGCTTTCCCTGTGTGGCTGCCAAACATCTGGGGCAGGGGGCTGTGCCACCATGCCAGGGGATGCTCTGGAGCAGGGAGGGTACAGCTGGTCCAAGATGGGACAGTGCCAGCACCATCCTCTTCTCCTTGGGATGCTCCACGCTTGGCACAGCCCACTACCAAATTTATATTCAGGAAGCCCTGCCAGGTCTGTCCCCCCACTGTTGTCCCCTGGCAGGGCACGGTGCCACTGGGGAGAGAATTGGATGGAGAGGGGAGAGAGGCTCTCAAGCAAACTGGGGCCATCCCCATGGCCAATAAGTGCTGAGGAGGAGGATGAGACCGCCCCAACTCTGCAGCTGGAGCATCATCTTCAAGGATGCTGTAGTGGCACCCAACTCTGTTCTTCCAAGGCTGGAACATCCATTCCAAGGATGGCAACAGAGATCTTTCCTGGATCTCCCCTGCTTTGGAGCGTCTTTTCCACCAGCAAGTTCAGCTGTGAATGAATGGGCAGCATCTGAGAGCACACTGCCTGCGTGGTTCATTAATTACGCAAGTTATAGGGCTATTACAGCCACGAAATTGCATTATTAAAAAGAGATCTCTGCAGACACTTCAAATGCGTCAATCTATTCAATAGCTGACACTGGGTCATAATTAAAAGCAAAAAGTATGGGCCAGAAGGGGACAAAAAATGGCAGATTTCCTGAATATAGCTAATGGAAACATTATTAACATTAGGAAATTGCATACGAGAAATCACTGGCTCCTGGCCCAGTTTAAATATGCATAAGACTCCTGACGTGTGCCTATGGTGATTAATAGCATTAACACACACACACAAAAAATTGAATTAAAGTCATCGAGACACCTTTAATGGCTGTATCTGCATGTGGCTCCTTTGTTCTCTTCATTACAGCAGGGAGCCGGCGAGCAGGCAGGGTTGCTCCCATGTCCCTGGGATGCTCATGTCCCCAGGATGCTCATGTCCCCAGGATGCTCATGCCCCCAGGATGCTCGTGCCCAGCGATGTGGGCACCCAGCAGGTTTCTTGCTCCTCAGCATCTTTTGCAGCCAAACCGAGGAGAACCCAGAGCTGGGCACGGCCTCCCGCAGAAAAAAGCTGGGACTGCCCATGAGAGTGAGGATGAGGATGGGGGACTGTTTGTGTCCCTGTGGATTTGAAGACCCTCCTTGTGAACACAAGCCTCTGCCCCTTTGGTGCCCCAAAACAGCCTTTGGGTAAGGCTTTTGCTTCCTTTTTCTCAGCTTAAATCTCACGATGGTTGTCGCCGCTTTGCTTCTCTTTCAGGTGGTTGTTTTGTTTTTTGTTTTTTCTTTTCCATTTTTACATTTGTTCTTCGCGAATGTCGCTGTGAATCAATCTGGCGCCGGGTCTATTCGCCGCCTAATATTTCTCAATAATTTATTATCAGTGGCTTAATCCTCGTGGGAGCTCCCTCCACATTAAAGCCCGTTGTTCAGTCAGGTCATGTCCCGGACTGGAAGCACTTCCAGTCCTTTGATTTGTTTGTGTTTTATGTTTTTGTTGGGAGAGCAGTAAAAGATATGAATTTTTTCCCCTCTTGAAATTGATTTATCTTGGTTGTTTCCTTTATTCTCTCCAATTGAACCATAACTTTCTGGCTGCTCTCCTCTCCCTCGCTAGCAGCCCTGTTCCATATGGATGCTGTGGGATGCAGCGGGATGTAAATTCGGAGCAGAAATCAGCTACGTGCCCCCGGTGCCGAGGTGCCCTCGCTCCCCCTTATCTCTGATATATTCCAGGCAGAAGAGGAGCTCGTTGAACCTCCTCATCCGGTTTGCTTCCATCGAGCCGGTTGACATCCATCACTCCTTTCAACCAAAACCCAAATTTGGGTTCAAAGAGCTAAAAAAAGCACCAAGGATCTCAAAAGCTGGGCCGAGCAACCAAGGATTTGGGGTGGGCTTGTCGTTGCCTTTGAAAAGAGACTTTGCTTTTTATTTTTAGAGTAATGCAGCCCTTAAAAAATATTAAAAGTCTCCATCTTTCAGCCAGCCCTAAGAAGGATTTGCCCCAAAGAGACATTCTCATCCCCTCTGCTCCAATCCTATTGCTACTTGGGACCGGTGTTTCCCTGTGCTGGTTTTGGGGGCAGCAGCTCATCCCACCTGACCTCCTCACCTGGTGAAGGTCTCCATCCTGCTTCTCCCCCCAAAGTTTGAATGGAATTTGGGCAACTCATCACCAGTAACAAGTTACACGGTGCCGCTGCCAAGCGTTTCTGCAAAGCCTGATTAAAACCATTCATGGAGAATAATATTAATCAACACTATTACCCTCTCCCTAGGAGAAATCAGGTTGTGTGTGCTTCTCTGTCTTGTTCCTCAGAAGGGATTTTAATCCTACGTGCAAATTTGGCCTCTGGGTTGCGAAAGCGTTGCTGCCAGCAGCGCCAGAGCCCAGCACGGTGCTCAAGATGCTGGCCAGGCTGCGGGGAGCCAGGATGCAGACTTGCAACCCTCAGAAATGCAGTGATTTCAGCATCTCCCAGCACAACATAAATCCCAGTCGAGGTTTTCCATGCAAAAAGCACATCCTTGCAGATGTTCCAGTGCAGAAAAAGGACAAATGTCGCAAGTGTCAGTCTCTTCTCCCAAGTATCAAGTGATAGGACAAGAGGAAATGGCCTCAAGTTGCACCAGGGGAGATTTAGGATGGATATTAGGAAAAATTTCTTCACTGAAAGGGTTATCAAGCCTCGAAACAGGCTGCCCAGGGAAGTGGTGAAATCGTCATCCCTGGAGGTATTTAAAAGTCAGGCAGACGTGATGCTGAGGGGCCTGGTTTATTGATGGCTTTGTCAGTGTTAGGTTGATGGTTGGACTCAGTGATCTTAAAGGTCCCTTCCAACCTAAACAATTCTACGGTTCTATGATAAAACCTGCCCTCCATCCCCTGCACCCAGCCCGGGACATTTCTTCAGCTCCAGGAATGAGAGTTTCTTTACCCAAAGGAGAAGGGCCAAAGCACAGGGAGGGGTGGCTGCCAGGTAACCCCCAGTTTGCACAGCCCTGAGGAGAGGGACTTGGGGGTGCTGGTGGATGAGAAGCTGGACACGAGCAGGCAGTGGGCACTTGCAGCCCCGAAGGCCAACCCCATCCTGGGCTGCATCAACAGAAGTGTTGCCAGCAGGTCCAGAGAAGGGATTCTGCCACTTTGCTCTGCTCTGGTGAGACCTCACCTGGAGCACTG
>JAOQGH010000007.1:2513157-2523806 GCA_025769975.1 Gallinago jamesoni | reverse complement strand
GGAGGTGTTCAAAAGACGGGTTGACATGGTCCTCAGGAATATGGTTTAGTGATTTTTATTTCTTATTTCTTATTTATCTTTTTTGTCAGGGTTAGGTTGATGGTTGGACTAGATGATCTTTAAGGTCCCTTCCAACCTAGATGATTCCATGATTCTATGATTCTATTGTAGCCCCAAAAAGTCTAATCCAGCCATGTGCAGTGTGTCCTCTCTTTGCTCACCACTGGCTTTGTCCTGAGCCCCGTGGCATGGCTCGTTTGCCCAGCTGGTACCCAGTGGGTGATGGAGCAGGCTGGTTCTTGGGAGAGGCTGGTCTCAGTCCCATCAGCACAACCCTGTTCCTGCCTCATCACTGGGAAAACCAGAGCGTGATGCTGATGGCATTAAGCGATGCCGAAATGTTCCCAAAGTCACCTCGGTGCCCCGTGGGCCATCCTGATGTGAACTTCTGCACCGCGCGAGTAATTTGTTTCAGGGAGTTTTATTTATGCAAATCTCTGGCAATATTTCATGCCATCCACATCCCCCGAGGCAGGTTTTTAATAAAGGCTGGGAGGCGAGAGGAGGGCCAGGAGGTGAGCGGGTCAGAGCTCCGGGAGGCAAAAAGCTGCCTGGGATTTAATGGCACCACATCGATTTATATCCGCTGGGGACCTGACCCTCCAGCCCCCTGCGACCGGAGCCGTCAGCATCTCTGAGACTGCTCTTCAGAGCAACTTTCCTCTTTTTATTAGTGTTTCAGCTCAAACCGCTCAGGACCGTTGCCGGGTCCGTGCCTGCTGCAATTTCAGCCCCCAGGGTATAACATTCATTTCCTGGCCCTGCCGCCAGGTTTCTCTCTCTCCTATTGCTGTGAAGCAAATCTCCAGGCATGTTCGCAGCGGGAGAAGGCGAGGGGAGCCGGGGGAGTTCAGTCTCCAGGCTCAGAGCCCCTGTCAGTGCCTGAACCCCAGCACCCCGACAGAGCGAACCCTCCGATCCCAACCAGCGATGGAGCAGGATGCAAAGGTACCGCAGCAGAAGTGATGGAGAAACTTTTAAAACCTGTGTTTTTCTTGGACAGGTTTAGATATTCGGGTGGTTTTTTTTCCTGGGAAAAGACAGAGATAGGCTAAGATGCCTAAAAAATAAGTGGAGAAGGGATGCCCAGCTGGCACAGTGCAGCTCAGTTCAGTTCCTACCAGAGTATTTTCCTCTCTGCAGAAATAATTGCAAGATTTTAGGGTTCATGGCTCATTCATGAAGTATATCCGCTTGGTTTTATCCCTATCAGGAGCAATGATGAGGTGATGTGGGAGGGTGGAGGAAATCACAAAACACAATTTTTAGCCAAAACTGGCTGAAACCTCTGCTCGTTCTCACGGTGAACACCCAAGAGCCGGGTTTCCCGTGGCTGTGCCAGGAGACAGTGATCACCACAAGGTCGCAGCAAGGTCACAAACACCCTGTGCATCCCAGCAAGGTCACAAACACCCCATGCATCCAGCCTCCTGCCTGCCCCATCCCTGGAGCACGCAGGAACATCCCTTTTGGTTTAATGTCCATCGCTGTGTCTCCCTGCTCAGCTACTCAGTGCTGGATGCATCCCCAGCCCGACCCTGGCTGAGTGCTCCTCTCTTCTTGAAATAAGTGGGAAAGGGTAATATTCGTGCTGTGGATGCATATACTTGCCTTTTCTGGTTCCTGGGTAGATAGCAGAGCTTTGCCTTTAACTCCCTGGGTTTTCTGGGGCGTTTAAATGCTGGAAGGAGATTCAAATCCCAGCTCAAACCTGGGGAGAGCTGCTGCTCACATCAGCATCCTGCTGAGCACCCCCAGTCCCACCGAGGCACAACACCGCGAGGCTTTGAGCAGCTTATGGCTTGGGTTTTTCCTACTGAGCTTTGAGAAAACGCTCGTGTTTGACTCAGGCTCTCCAGGCAGGATCAGAAGAGAAGACCTCATCTTACCCAAAGCCCTTTTAGCTCTGCAGACACGGAGGGGAGAGTCCCATCTCAGATACACCACCACCCGCTGGGTGCTGGGCCAGCGGCGGGGGCGGCTGCGAGCCCCGGGACAGCATCACCGCCCCGCAGCCACCCGTGGATTTTCCTCTTCAGCTTTCCCTTCTGTTGCTTTTATAATTTATTTACAACTTTTATAGATGTTCGCAGTAGGTTTTTTTTTTCTTTCTTTTTTTTTTTTTTTTTTTTAAATGGCTTTTCAAATAGGAAAAAGGAACGGTGGAGGATTTCTCAGCCTCACGCTCGCAGTGAAACACCTTTGGTGCTTTGAAGAGCGGGACTTGATGCTCGCTGTGGATTTCCCTCTGCTCGCCATCCTGCACCGCTGAGTCTGGTCCCACTCTCCTTCCTCGTGGGCAGCAATTATTTCCTCTCTGTGGCAATGCCCGGGTTCAGGTTAAACCTTTGCTCCGGCAGCAGCTCCCTCAGACCTGTTCAGCGTCCACCCGACAGCATCACTTTGGGTCTCACACAGGATTGTACAAAACTGATGCTTTACACCCAAAGTGGCCCTTTCCTCCCTTGGGGAACCTGCCATCCCTCTCCCACACTCACTTTGCTACAGATATTGGAGCAAATATATTCTCATATACCATCAGGGGATATTCTCATATCATATATCATATATATTCTCATATACCATACCATATACCAAGCCTGTTTGCCAGCAGCATGTGCAGGGACCTAAGCACCCAGAGTGTGTGATGTCCTGGAGCAGCAGGTGTGTGTCACCCCAGCCTTATCACCTTCCCTCTGCACCAGATCCTGCCCCACATCCCGGGAAAAGGATGGACAGAAAGAAGAACCACCCCCCCCTAAATAACACTGTGAATCCCCAAAATACAATTGCCACCTCCCAACAACTGGGAGAGAGTGAATGAGAAGTGTCAGGGCTGATCTGCATTTAAAAGAGGGGGAATCAGCAGAAGGAAGAAGAGAGCGGTTGCAGAGAGGAGAGGGGAGGGGGACATAAAAGGGAGAGGGGCCTGAATTTGCATGTTGTTTTTCCTTATGGCAAAAATCATTTGAAAGCTGATGTACTGCCAAGAGGAACAAAAAGAGACCCCTTGGCATTGCCCCAGGCTCCTCATTTACTCTTTTACAGCAAGGAATACTTATAAAACCTGAATAAAACATCTAATAAGGCTGTTTAGGATTCCTTGAAAGATGTCTCCATCAAAGCACCCAGGGTCAGTCAGGCTCTCCCTGCCTCTGCTCCGACACCTGCGCTGATGCTCCTGAGCCCCTGGTACCAACACATCCCTTCCCGGGATGATGACTGGTGTGCAGGGCAGCAGACAGTCCCATTGGGAAATTCTGGGTGGGAATGAGCCTTTCCTGGCTCATTTTTTACAAGAAAATCAGAAAAAAATACAATAGGTAGAAGCAATATAGCAAATCCTGATTTTTTAAATATCCTGAAGATGGATGCTACCCATTAGAGGAGAAAAGCTTTTATAATGTATTTGGTGGAGGGGTGAAGGGGATGGGGAGAGGGATGCTTGTGGGAACGGGTGTTTACAAGAGCGAGAGCATGGGGAGGAGGCAGAGGCAGGCGAAAGAAAGGTAATTATATTGCAAAAACACGAGCCGTGAGCTTTGCAGTACTCATCACCCCATTAGGCTCGTGTAAAATTTGCAGACCATTAGATGGAGCTTTCAAACACCATTTTTATCCTGCAGTCGCAAAACACTTTTGCCCGGCGTCGCCTTCTGGTTGCAAAGACAAGACTCATTTCACCTCCAGACCGGCACAGTGTGTCCATCCTCCGCCTGACATCAGCCCTGCCCAGGGAACCTGACAAGTCCAAGCCCCCTGGCCACAGGGATGCCCTCTGCACCTCTCCACACTTCTCACACACACTCCTACCCGGAGAAGAACCTCACTCCCATTCTTTGCCGTGTTCAATTAGCCAGGGGGGGTTCATTAGTGGTCTGATCCGGCTGCTTCTGGACCGGTCACAGGGATCACCCGCCGCTGGAAGCTGCTTTTCCCGCAACTCAGTTTCCTCCCAGCATCAAAGACTGGGCAGAGCTCCCCCGCAAAGGCCCATCACTTCCAGCTCCCCGTGAAGCCTCCCTTCACTTTGTGCTTTGCATTGAAGTCGGGAGCCACCGCGGTGGTTACGGTGATGGGAACATCCACCAGAAAAGATGACCTGGCCGTAAGCTCCCAGGCCATTAATTACTTCACTGATTGTGAAGGATCCCGCCCAAATAGCACTGTCCTCCTCCACCTCCCTCCCTCTCACGTGGGGAGGGGGGGCTGGGGAGGGAGAGAAAGCACTGCACTTAATAGGTGTAAGTATTTTACAGTTTTTAATTAAAGATGAGAACCCCGCTGGGGCTGGGAGCAGGACCATCCCAGAATATGAATTATCGAGAATCCTCCTTCCCAGATGTTCGATCTTTTCTCCCCAGCCCCCAGGCACTTCAGACAAATAAAATGGAAAACAAATCCAGGTTTAAAAAACAAAGCTAAATCACAAATTCCGACCCCCCCCGCCCCCAAGCCCCCAGCAGCTGAATAGCCCTCCCAGCCCACCAGCTGCTCTGAGGGGGACAACTTCCATCCTGTTTGCTTTTAAATGAACAGATTCAACGCTGTTTCAGTGAGGGCCATTTGGGGTGGGGGCCAGGACCATGGGGGCATCACGGGCACCAACTCTTCAGGAGCTGCCGGTAGGGCCCACCAAAGCAGAAAGCCAAACCACATCATTTCAATGCCTTTCTCCTTCCCCAAAAGGGACCTCTCAAACCCCAGCACGTTCAACGCTTCCCAGTGGAACCCCCTCAGCCAGAGGCATCCGTGGCAGTTTACAACCTCCAGGAATTTTTTCCCTGCCACGATATGAAAAATAAAATGAAAGAATCATTTTGGGGGGAAATAGGGCCATGCGTGGGTGAGGGATGCTCTCCTGGAATTACCCGTGTCCCTCTGGACTAAGGTGATGATTTTAGGGACAGCTGGTTCAGTTTCACGCTGGACCAGCCTGGATGCCCGGCTCCCCATCCCAGATCCCAGCCGAACGGAGCCACTTCTCAGCTCTCTGCCAGATGGGCTGAGGCACAGGCACTCGGAAAGGAGACACTCTTCAAGATATTTCTATTCTGGTGTTTTTGGGAAGAGGTTTTGAGTGGGCTCTGGAGATGGGTGGGCCGCAGAGGGTGCCAGCCCTCTCTCCCTTCAAGCACTGCAAATCAATTAAGTGGTGCCTCCTGGGAGGAGATTAAGTGGATGCAATTGGCCAGGATTGACCTCAGTGGATCTCCCTTGATTTGTACCAGCTGGGGAGCTGATCCAGCACATGCTGGGGGGGGACATTACACAATGCCTTGTCCTCAGAAGCCTAGGGCACAGCTTCAGTAGCTGGCTTTCCTGCACCAAGCAGAGCAGCAGAGAGCCCCGCCGAGCCCATGCCAGGCACGGGATGCAAATGCAGATCACAAGAAGGTAAAAACTCAGCCTAGAAATCATTTCTGCTGCTTGCTTTCCACGCTGAGGACAGAGGGGGTGCGTGTCTATTAGACTAATCTCTGCAACCGGCTCAGCTTCACCCTGGGGCTTCCTTGTGTGAAAAATGCATCCAAAGCTCCTGATCTCTCCTGACTTTCCAGGCTGGACATAGCTCAGGGCCAGTGGTCCAGCTGGGGCCATGCACAGCCACAGTGGGCTACAAGGGGCCGAGAGGGGCTCGCAGAGCAGAGCTCACTGCTGGCAGCCTAGGGCTGTGGGGGTGAAACCAACATTGGTAGAGTCAGGGAGGGGGGGTGAGATTTCCCCAATGGGAAATTGGGGAATTTCAATAAGGAATTCTGATGAAAACAGTATTTAAACCCAGCTAAGGCTATTACAGTGTCAGAGAGAAAAGCTAGAGCTTTAAAGAAAGCAAAAACTCCAAACTTGGCCAAATATTGTGAATCCAGGAGGGCTTGGATTCACCAAAACCAACACGAGGCTCTTATTCCTCGTTATGTTGGAAACCCACCTCCCGTTGATTAACTAAGTTACATATGACAGGCGATGTCTCATGCAAACCATGACAACCCACACCACCTCTCAGAGGAAAAAGGGGTCTGAAACGAGGGAGATGTTCTGCACAGCTCCCTGTGGCTGAGGACATGGCTCAGCAGCTTTCTGTCCCCCTTGCTCTGAGCTGGGCAGCTCTGGTGGCCAACAGCAGCTCCAGCCTGATGCCAGCCAAGGCCCTGGCACCACAGCAGGCAGAGATGTGCCAGCAGAAGCACCGTGCTGAACGGTGGGGCAAAGACAGGCACAGCTGGACCCATAGATGCTGCAGGAACATCTGCACCTTCCCCCAAGAAAACGGGTCACCTCCAGCACGAAGCTGGTGTCTGGAGCAAAACAAGGCACCAGCAGGGAGTAGATGAGCCTGTGCCATCATGTGATGTTTATAATTAGACTATTTGGCAGCCTAACATATATTATTAGCCTCTTTGCTAATAGACTTCTCTAATAAGAGTGCCTTTAAGTGACCTCGGTGAACATTCATCTACTTCTAACTAGATTTATAATTGTGATTGATCGCAAGGTGCTGAGGCTTTGCTTGGCTTGTTCCCCCCTGTCTCTGCTTAGTTCCAGGTAACTTGTCTCCTTCAACCCTGGTTTCAGGGCTAATATTTCCTCTGAACAGCTCACAGCGACCAGGTACCAATTAGCGAGACCCCCTGAACCTGAAGCGAATGGAAATTCCCTGGGTGGGTCTGAGGCACGATCCGTGCTTTATTTTGGCAAACAAGCGGTGGCATCCTCCTGGAGCACAAACAAGCCCCGAAAAGGCTTTAGGCATTGCTTTGACCCGGGCTTTTCTGTGCAGTAATGGGATTGGGGGATGCCCTCCCAAAGCTTGGTGATGATGAGCCAAAGCTTGTCTGTACATCGCTCCTCTTCCACGAGTCATGAGCTCCTACCCCACCTCACAATCTGGTTGCCCACCTATAAAATGATGAGGCTAGCTCAGACCTCTTTGGCTCCACCACGGAATAAGTTACAGAGAAGAATTAAGCATCTTTGTGAATGCTTCTCCCCCTCCTGCGTGGCTAAGCACTTTTAGGGAGAAGCTAAGATGGGTTCAGCACATAGAATCAGAGAATGGCTAGAGCTGGAAGGGAACTTAAAGATCATTGTGCTCCAAACCCCCTGCCATGGAGCACTTGATACCCTCTGGATGCTCTGGAGCTCGGGATGAAGGCAGGGACTCTGCTTTTGTTTCTCAGCACTGGTCTCATGCTGGAGCTGCAGCATCGCAGCTTGATCTGGGATGGGAGAAGGAGGAAAATGAATCCCCTATAGGTGGATTTTAAAAGAACAGTGAACCAGTGAGCAAATAGAAATTTCAGATGGCTAAAAGGAGGGTCACAGCTAAAGGAGCTGAGAAGCATCTCATTCACTTCGTACAGATGTGAGGGTTGATATGCGGCAAAATTTCACATGACAAATGCTAAATTCACCCTTGGTTTTGTTGTGAACCTCCCTATGTGAGCTTTCGGAGAGCCACGGAGGCTTGTGGTGCTGACTGAGCTCGTGGTGAGCTGATGGTGCAGGGAGTGAGCTCCTGGCTCAGCCCCACTGCAGGCAACAGCCCCCCAGAGGAGGAGGCTGGTGGGGATGGACCCTCTTTTTGCTCCCAAAGCAGAAATCCAGAAGGAAAACTGTAGCTTTCCTTCAGGAAAAAAAAAAAAAAAAAAAAGAAGAGGCTGATTTTTTTTCCAAAAGCTCCTGGGATGGCTGAGCCTGCATCGGCCTCAGCATCACTGGGGAGAGGCTGCAGCCCTCCTGCGCTGAGGGTGCAGATTGAGTGAAGACCTTCAGGGACCTTTTATTCTTCCCAAGCTATTTGATTGCCATTTGCCACTGCTGATCTCTCTTTCTCTCTCTCATTTCACGAAGAAAGAGTAAATTCAAGGAGACATTGCTGGCTGGCAGCTGACCCAGGCTGTCCCCCTCTCAGCACCTGCCTGATTCCCGAGCTCTGTAATTGCATGTTTAAAAGGGCTGGTATTTTTGCTAGGATTTTTAATTGGATGCTGAAACCGACCCCGGAGGGATTATTCTTATTTTTGGAGCATTGGCTATTTGGTCAATACCCTTCTGGCCTGAGAAAGCCAGTGCAAGCGTGCAGCCTGACTTCTTAACGGTAGTGATTTTCCATTAGCCTTTGAAACTGAATCGGCTCCCGAGCTGGGTGGGAATTCTTTATGGACTGTGTTTCTTGATGAATCTGCATCCTGGAGCAATAAGCTAAGCTCTTCATGAAAGATCAGTTCTGTTATTTGCCTCTCTCAATACTTCCCTTCCATGGGAGGTGGAAGGAGGATGGAGGGAGGGAGAGAGGAGGAAGAGGAGGGAGGGTGAAGGCATTGGGGAAAATAATCTGGAGTTCTCGAAACTTTCCTGCTTTGGAAATCAAAAAGGTTGCTTTTTGTTGAATCAGCAGTGTTTCAGATTTTTGGTAAATACATCTGCCCTAAGGCCTGCAGCAAGGTGTTTTCCTGAAAGACCAGGTGACTTCCAGAACCCAGAGCAACCCTGCCAAGAAGGATTGAGGGTGCTGGTGGATAAAAAGCTGGTCGTGAGCCAGCATCATGCGCTGGCAGCCCAGAAAGCCCCCTGCACTCTGGGCTGCATCCCCAGCAGCGTGGCCAGCAGGACGAGGAGGGGGGATTCTGCCCCTCTGCTCCGCTCTGGGGAGAGCCCCCTACCAGTGCCACCTCCAGCTCTGGGGCCACCAACACAAGAAAGACATGGAGCTGTTGGAACAGGTCCAGAGAAGGGCCACGAAGATATTCCGAGGGCTGGAGCCCCTCTGCTGGGAGGACAGGCTGAGAGAGTTGGGGGGGTTCAGCCTGGAGAAGAGGAGGCTCCAGGGGAGACCTTCGAGCCCCTTCCAGTCCCTAAAGGGGGCTTGTAAGAAAGATGGGGACAGACTTTTTAGCAGGGCCTGTTGCAGTAGGACAACAGATAACAGCTTTAAACTAAATGACAGAACATTTTGAGTAGATATAAGGAAAAAAATAATTTACAGTGAGGATGTGATGCTGACCCAGGTTTCCCAGAGAGGTGGGAGATGCCCCATCCCTGGAAACATTCCAGGTCGGGTTGGATGGGGCTCTGAGCAAGCAATCTAGTTGAAGATGTCCTTGCTCATGGCAGGGGATTGTCTAGATGGCCTTTAAAGGTCCCTTCCAACCCAAACTATTCTATGATTCTGTGACGTTATGGAATCTCTTGGTCATCCATGAGAAAAGAAATTCTCCTCGGATGCCCCAGCCATCGTGGAGCATTACCACCAGCTCATTGCCTGCACAACGCATCCCCAGTTTAAAAATGGGTTTCCTTCACATGAAAATCTGTGCTAGCTGCTGCAAAATAATACCAGATGAAGCATATACAATGAGCACGTTGTTATTAGCCCAAATGGTTTGGCTTGCTTTCCTGCTTTCTATTTTTTTATTCATGCTGTCGGCAAGCAAAACCAACCAGCTCCATTATGTATAATTTATTCTGGATTAGATCAAAGGCACAGTTTACAGGGTAGGTTTGGGCATTATTATTATTATTTTTTAGCTTTTTCCATTTTTTACAAATATATATTTATTCTCCCCTCCCTTCCGGAGTCCCCGTTGCTTTTCCTCATGAGCAAACTATAAATTATTCACCAGCCCCTACAAGACAAATGCTCCTTGGGACTGGAAATCAAATCAGCTGTGGCCCTGGCAGTGGCACAGCGTGGGAGCCTGGGGTTTTGGGGGAGCAGGGGCAGATGTGAGGATGTGGGGAGGCAGCACCCAAGCAGGGACCATGTAAAATGCTCCCCAGGGGATCTTGGGGCTGTGCCCTGAGGCTCTGTGCTTTGCAAGGTGGCTGCACCCTCCCCATCCCTCGCCCTGCAGCGCTGCAGGGGCCAACTGGGACCAAGATGTCCCTTTTATAACTGTTCTTTGCATCAGAAAATTGGGGGGCTTTCTGAGAGCGGGGTCTCTGGGCAGGTTGCAGAGGTGCAGCTCCCGTCAGCCCCCGCCGAAATGCCACCTCTGTAGGGACAGGGGACACGCCGGGAGCAGGGAGCATCAATCCTACAGGGGCTTTTTGTAAAAAAACAAGGAGGGGTCCTTTGCAACTCTGGATGTGCTTTTCCAGGGGCTTTGAAAAGGCACAAAGCTCTGCACGGCTGGGGTCTGCCTCCTCTCTCTGCCCCCTGCCTTATTCCCTGCAAAAGTGGGGGACACAGATTTCCTGGATGTGCTGTCAGAGAAGGGATGGTGGAATCCACCCCATGCCTTGCCGAGCAGCACCCAGGCAGATCAGCAGCATCACTGAGAAGAACTTTGGCTCTCCACAGCCAGCCTACCTTGCTTAGCAGAAAGCACAGCACCTCTGGGGTCTTGAAACCAAAAACATTTGTTCTTGTAGCTGATGCTGGCCATTTACTGCACTGCAAAGTCAGTTTTGAAGCCCAGCAGAACGGTGCGCTCTGGGAACGGGGCGGGTTTTGAATGTCTCCAGAAGAAGGAGACTCCACCACCTCTCTGGGCAGCCTCTTCCAGGGCTCTACCACTCTCACAGGAAAGAAGTTCCTTCTCATGTTTAGGTGGAACTTCTTATACTCAAGTTTGTGCCCATTT
>JAOQGH010000007.1:2482266-2497239 GCA_025769975.1 Gallinago jamesoni | reverse complement strand
AAACCACTGAAAAGAGTCCGGCTCCAACATCCTTCAACCCACCCTTTAGATACTTATAAACATAAATAAGGTCTCCCTTCAGCCTTCGCTTGTCCAGGCTAAAGAGTCCCAGATCCTTGAGCCTTTCCTCATCAGGGAGATGCTCCAATCCCTCCATCGTCTTTGTTGCCCTGCGCTGGACTCTCTCCAGGAGAAGATGTAGCCCGTTATTTCAGGTGCTCCTGCCAGGTCCTGCTTGTTTTGGAACCGGGAGGTAGAAGCGGTTCCCGACCTCAGGCTGGAGCCCGTGGGCTCTCTCTAAGTGATGTCCTTGGCAGATAAATTATGCCCCCTTTAAGCTCTGCCCTGTGCCTGCCTCTCTGCGTGTCTCGGTGCCCGGCAGAGGTGCGGCGAGAGCACGGGGAATGGTCCCATCACTCTTATTGTCAATCATCCCTTGTCAGAGCGCTGAAGGTGTAATAAATCCTCCGCCAGGAAAAGGCTGCATTTACATATCTGGGCTTCTGAAATGGCAGTGGGCTGTTAAGAAAATGCGGAGTTTTAATCACCCTCTTTGGGCTCGTGCACAGCTTCTGGGGGGTTGCCAGAGGTTGGGCACGGTGGCACCGTCTGTCCCTTTATTTACAAGCAGTCATTAGGAGTGATTAATTATAATAATGCTATTTAACCCTTTTGCATGTATGTTTCACAGTTTCCAAAGCACGAAAGTGGTTACGTGTCCTTATCTCTATTGAATAAAGAGATAAATCGAGGGATGGGGGTGTGTACCTGCATCTCCCCCATGGAAGATACCCAACCCTAGAGCTTCTCCTACACTATACATCTGAAAAACCGAGCCCAGCCAGACTTCTCCTGTGAGTATGTTTCTAATGGGTCCTATTTGCAACAGGGATGATGTCACCACTTATAGACAAGCTCTATTAGTGCCTTTTATTTTTTTTCTTAAAATAAATATACAGTGGCAGAAATCTTCAGACTTAAATGCCCTCCTACCCTTCCAGCCCCCACCCTGTGCCTTTTTATAGGCAGAAGGAGGCAGAAAAGGAGAGCAGCCAAGTGATGGGCAGGTGGGGAAAAGGAATGTGGAATTAAGGGAAAGTAATTAACAGCAAACCCAGTTGCAGTGGGGACGGGAGCTTCTCCCAAGCCCCCACCCATCCCAGTATGGGGCTGTGCCTTTGCTGTGCTCCTGCATCAGCAGCTGCTCTTAATCTGATTAATCTGATTTTAGTTTGAGCAAAACTGACCTGGAGAGAGAGCTTTAAAAGCAGCCTAGAATGGAGTGGAGATGGAGAGAGCATTCCTAAGTGCTTCACTGAGGGAAAAAAAAATAATTGTGGGGGAGGATATAAACCCTTGTTCTCCATAAAGCTGTGCAGTTCAGCTGTGCTGGTCCCAGTCATTAGGCTGAGTGTGAGGGTGCTTGGTGGGGTGGAGATGGCAGGACCCCCATCCTGAGCATAAATCCGTGGAATCTGTGGCTGAAATGGGCTCCTGCCTTGAAGAGGGATGGAGGAGGCGACTGGAGGTACAGCAGGGAGGTGGCAGGTCACGGGAACAGGGGATGGAGTGGTTTTTAAAAATATTTGGCAGAGCCTCGTGGGGTGCACGGGGCTGTGGGACAGTGAGTGCAGGTTTGGGGGTGTCTTGCCTGCATCCCAGGTGATTTCCTTCTCCCCACCCTGTTGGCAATGCAGTTTTATGACCTTTGTTTTCAGAGATGGCCCTGTTGCAGCAGCCATGCCTGGGGGGGATGGGGACCTGATGTTTGGGGACTGACCCTGCCTGGGGCTGGGGTCCTGTGGGAATCAACAAGAGATGTTCCCTTGCCACAGCACCCACAGCAAAGCACCCACCGGTTGTGGGGCAGACTGGGAACTGGGAGGTGCTGAGCACCCTGGGGTGCCACACCAGTTCCCCTGCATCCCCTAAGCAGCATGGGATGAAGAGGTGGAGGGAAATCAAGCTCGATGCTCTTTTCCTAGGGAAACAATGCAAAATTAATTTGTTTGAACTATGTGGATGTCCCGGGGAACTCCCTGCTCTGCCTGACGTTTGTGTTTGAATTCTCTGGGGTTCACTTTGACCCACAGCTCCGAGCAACGAGTGAAGGATGTGAGCGAAGAACAGCTCCTAGAAACCTTGCAAAAGGAGGCAAATATTCCAGCCTGAAGAACAATTGCAAAAACTACTTTTTTTTTTTCCATATCAAGCTGTACTCCATAATCCATAGTACTCTTAAAAAAAAAAAAAAAAAAAAATAGAGAGAGAAAGGCAGTGTAGGGGCAGGATGTAGCTGAAGCACGTAGCAAGCTCCTACTTAGCATTATTTATCATCAATGATCTCCAGGCTGGGCCACGATGCATAATTCATTTTCTCAAATTCATTTTCTCTTCGGAGGCTGCGTCTCGAAGCGAGCCCGGGCTGGCACCCCCCGCTGCTGCCTCCTCGCAAAAACCAACTTGGGCATCTTGGGTGCGGGGAGTCCTTGGCCCCTTCCTGCCTGTGGGAATGTGACAGTCTGGCGAGGGCTGCTGCTAAGTTTATCCCTGTCTGGGTGCTCGACGCCCATCCTCCCCGCTCATCCATCCCCCCCCTCCTGGTGCCAGGAGCTGCATCGCTGCAGATTCGGGGCTGCACATCTCGCTCCCTCCCTCCCAGGATCCCAGCCAGTTTCTGCCTTCTCAGAAATTTAGCTTTTAAAAACGAAGGAGAGCAGCTGTGTCTTTGTTCGGGGGCTCTGTCCCCATGTCCCGACCCCTGCTGGTCCCAGTTCTGGGGTGAGGAGTATGGAGATGCAGCCCCTTCCCTGGGGCATGTGTGGCAGAGGGTGAGGGGGAGAAGGGAGATGGAAAGAGGAGCTGGCTGCCTTTTATTCTGGGCCCCACTTTCAAATGTTTTCTAAGAGACCAATAAATAATTAATAGCGGCTATAAGCATATTGCAGACACGAGGAGTTTTTGCTGCAGATGGTCATAAGGACGTTGTCAGCGAGTTATCGACTGGAGGGCTCCGCAATCCATCGTCATCGACTGCCCATTTATTAAGAGATATGTTCATTAACTCTTTACAGACAACGAGCAGAATGTTAATATTAAATGGAAGGACCACAACCCCCCAAAAGCTTGCTAAGGAACAGAGGTGGGAAGGATGGGGCAGAAACTGGCCAAACTGCTCCCAAAATCCACCTCAGAGCCAGGACTGGGGTCTCCCCGAGCGTCGGGTGCTGTTGGGAAGCAGGTGAAGCTGAAGCTGGTGTATCTTTACCAAATCAATTCTCCTTCACTTAACTTTGTCTCCATGGAGGAGACATCTCATTCCATCGGTAGCAATAAATATATCTTGCGCTGGGTAGGACCCAAATGTTTTCAGAGGCATTTCCAAAGCGCAGAGGAATGGTCTGCCCTACCGCTGTGCGTACTGGTTGTTACTGGTTTCTCTGCCAGACTCATTAATTACCCCTGGGCAGCTTTGCACAGCGCCTGGGGATGTTCACTGCCAGTGAAGGGAGCTAAAGGAGAGCTCAGGACGGTTCCTTCCCGGAGAGCAAGAAGACATTGATGATTTATTTCACTCTCTCTCTAAGGTAATTATGTACCTAGGCAGTCTTAAAATGTGTATTTCTTTTCTCTGGCAGACCAGAACAGCCTCTTTGGTTCCAGTCTAGCAAATAAATATGTATTTACACACTTTATTAAGATGGGTATTACTTTCCCAGAAGACTGGCATAACTCTTCTGCTCTGGTATTTTATGTAAAACTGTATTTGCACATTAGTTTGAAATATATATGACAGGCTAGATGGACCACAGCAGCCTTGGCAATCACTGAGTGCGACTCCAGGAGCCACGTGAGAAGACACACGTGTGAATGTGGGTACAGATGATGCACTCAGCTTCATCAGAACTTGTCCACGGCTACAGCTCTGCCGGAGGAGGAGGAGATGTCTTCATCACTCTTTCACCTTTCTGCAAAACAAAAAAAACAACCAAAAACCAGTATTAAAAGGTCACGCCAATTCCAAAGCTGAGGGCAGCAGGTGAAACTTCAAGGAGAGGCCCCCAAATACGTTACCAATACATAAAATTTGGCATTTGAGTCTTCTGGATCATCAGAGCAATGGCTGAGGGGTGGGCAGGATTCCTGAACACCAACATTGCCAAGCCCCTCTCCTGCGAGGCGGCAGGACCATCACACCCTGCTCCTGGCCAGGCTGCTCAGACCCTCTCCATCCCTGATGGAACAAGGGCTCCTGATTTCCACTGAGGTTTTACTCCTGGCCAAGCTCTGAGGGCTGGAGCCCCTCTGCTGGGAGGGGGGCTGAGGGAGTTGGGGGGTTCAGCCTGGAGAAGAGAAGATTCTGGAGAGACCTTAGAGCCCCTTCCACTCAAGGGGCTCCAGGAGAGATGGGGAGGGACTCTTGATGAGGGAGGGGAGCCATAGGACAAAGGGGAACAGTTTATAACTGAAAGAGGGGAGATTTAGATGAGCTTTCAGGAAGAAATTCTTTCCTCTGAGGGTGGAGACCCTGGCCCAGGATGCCCCATCCCTGGAGGGTTTCAAGGCCGGGCTGGCTGGGGCTTTGAGCAATCTGGTCTGGTGGGAGGTGTCCCTGTCCAGGGCAGGGGGGTTGGAACTCCATGATCTTTAAGGTCTCTTCCAACTCAAACCAGCAGTGTGTGTCTCATTCAGCTCCCACCCTGTGACTGCTCCCTCCCTGTGACTGCTCCCCCCATGCACTGGGGGCTCATGCCAGAGGCAAAAGCAGATCCCACTCACCAGGGTTTCTAATTAGTGTTATTTTCCTGCAGACCATTTTTGCTGGCTCTGGGGAGGGCACATGGAGGGGCAGTCCCTGCACCACGCACTGCATCATCCCACCACCTCAAGCAAGTGGGGAGTGGAAGAGAGGAGAAGCTTTGCCCATCCTCGAGGTCCCTGGGAGGTAGGAAAAGCACATTTTCCCGCTGTTTCACACACACAGCGTGACCTCTGTGATCAAGCATCTAACAATAAAACTGTGGCTGGATTAACCTGATGAAGCAGCAGCCTATAGTATATTAATTCTCATAAAATTTTGAAAAACTGCTTGACTTTTTAATTATATATTGAGAATATTTTAATTATTATATTGAGAACCTCAATATGTTTAACACACATTACTAGGTAATAGCAAGTAATTTTGAACCCCCCAGCAATTCAGGCATGGACAGGACAGGACCTGTCGTGGTGTCCACGTGGACTGCTCGCCCAGCCCTTCTTCTGACCCAGGGGAGCAGAGTGGTCCAGCCGGGCTCTCCTGCATCCCCCTTGCAGGGGCACGGCATCTAATTGAGCATAAAACCAGCAGATTTGAGCTGTCCCCAAGGAAAATTTTAATAAGAAACGATCATCAGCTAAGTAGGCTTAAAAGAGAAGCAGAGTGGGGGAAGGAGAGGTGGCTCCCGTGAGCGTGCCACACACCAGCACGGGTGTGAAATGCTGGCTGGGGACAGGGGAAGAGCAAGGTGAAATCTGGAACCATTTGGGAGCTGGGAGTGGGTTCAATGCCTGGATATTCATCCTCTGGAGGAGCCAGAGATCTCAGATGAACTGTAGGTGCAACTGCTCAAGAAAAGGTCTCTGCCCACGTTGGCTGCTTGCCTTGAGATGCCTTTGACCTGGCTTTCCCCAGTGTTTGGAGGCCACGAGTCCCACTGACATCCCTTTTCTTCCTCCTAGCAACTGTCAGCCCTGGAATTTTTGCCCAGGTTTGGTAGAGTTGAGTCTGCACACCCCCTTCTGGACTGAGCAGCGTCCCTCCAGCCCCTTGTCCCGACACCAGGCTGGCTCTGCTCAGCAAAACACTTCCACGTGTCCAATGTTAAGCAATGACTGCTCCTGCTGGGTTTAAGGGAACTATCTAATCTCCTTTAAATTAAGCATATGATTGGGTTTTGGCTAGACTGGGGCCTTGGGCCTTAATCTCCTTATGCCCCACTTTCTCAGTCTGCAAAATAGTAATTATCTCCTTCATGGGGCTAAATTAATTTCCCATATTTCACTGATGCTCATTTTGGCAATGCGCAGGTTGCCATTCTCTCAGAGATTGCAATTTGCATGCTGCTCAGCAAATTACGTATTATATATCCACACACACACACAAATCTCAGCCTCAGGGGAAAAAAACCTAAATGCCACGATGGCCGAGACAGGATGTAAGCAATAACAGTAAGGATAACAAAAATGCAATTCAGGGATTCAAAGGATTTAACGAATGGAGAATAGGCTGAGTTGTATAAAAAGAAGGTAAGGAATTCAACTGAGTTAGAGAAGTAATGAAAAGAATAATGAATATCAGGCAGGATGGAAGAGCTTAATTAAGAATTAACTTGTTTCAAGTAGAGCTTGGGAGTAGAGCTTGACGGTGGTCAGTGCAGAGGATGAGGAACGAAATGGAAAAATTGGTTTTAACCCTTTTGTGAATGTCTGGGGGAGGGGGAAAGGAAGAATAAATGAAGTTTGTGGGAGAAAATCTGACACGGCTACATCTCTGCTTGGCAGGATGTGGAGAGGTGTGGATTTGGGGACAAATGTTATGTGTTTTGGTGGGGGGGACATGAAATGGAGAATGGAAAAGAAAATTGTTTCCTGAAAACTAGTCCAGGGATGCCCCTTTTCATCCTGATAGAACAACCCCGTGCGTTTTGGTCGCTGAGACTTGGAGCACGTAGGACCTGGAGGAGATTTTGTTTCTGCACCTGCCACTTGTAGGTTCCTCGTTTGCGTGGAGCTGCAAACAAGCCTGGATTCCATTAGGGATGATGCACTGGCTCAGGGATGTTGGGCAGATTGAATCTTGTTTCAGTGTGGCTCTCCATCACGGCTCAGCACAGCTCTTCTCTCAAACGATAAGGTTTGAAAGGCTGCGAGCTGGAGCAGTAATGTTCATTAAGATAAAATCAAAGACAGGCTCCTGCTCTCTATTTTCCAGAAGGATTCATTCCATAAGAAAAATAAATAAAAAACCCACCAAACAACAAAACCCAGGCTCTCCCCGAGCAATCCTCATGGGAAACTGGGGGCTTTGACATCACGGTTTTCATTTTCTCCTACCACAGCCTGCAGAGAAAAAGGACAGCTGAGAGACCAGAAAGGAAAAAGAGAGAAGTCAAAAGTGACTGAGCAGCATCAGGCTGGTTAAGTCTAATTCCAGTGCATTGACTCTGCTCAGCTCCTTGGGGAATGAAGAAATGAAAGGAAAGGAGGAAGAAAAGCAAAATAATTGAAAGGAGTAATTCAATTTGGGAAGAATTATTCTCCTAATGATTTATGGCTTCATTAACGACTGATTGAACAAATGATTTTTTATTTTTTTTTTTATTTACTAGGAATTCGGGCTGAAAGGTTATTGGATGTCACAGCAACAGAGACTCATTTGTCTCCATTTAAATACTTAATGATCTCTACCCTTCTCCTTCTCGATCAATAGGATCTAGAAGCTCTCCGTGTGCCACAAACTTTCCTTGGCTTCATGACAACGTGCTTTGAGGCTCCGAGGAACGAGTGGAAGTTGGGTAACGGGACACGGCTGGGAGGGCATGAATGCTGCAGGGAGACACCTTGCAATGCCCTGTCCCTGTCCCCATCCCTGGGTATTGCTGTCCTGGGGGCTGTCACCACAAGTCTCCACCCAACCCATGACCCTGCTCCACTCATGTCTTCAATGGCCGTGGTTCTCTAGTGCTGGGGGACTGTTTTGATAAAGCCATTCACCTCTGATGGATTGAGAGCATCTCTCCCAGCTGAGACCTCATGCTCTTATTTACCTCCCCAGAGCTGAAGGCATTACTGCTTTTAACTCACCCAAAACCTTTGGGGCTGGTGGTGAGACCCACGGCGAGGGGCTCAGGCAGCGCTCGCCTCGGCATTCCTCCAGCCACACAGCCCCATAGGAGCGTGAAGAACTGAGCACGGATGAGATGTATGCACACACGTGTATGTTCCTGGGTGAATACACACCCCTACAATTCTCTGCTGTATGTTTTATGCATTGATATTAGAAGTAAACACAATAAATCCAGACTTAGACCAGTTCACGGGGCACATATCAACAGGAAAATCTCCCAGTTGCAAAAACCCCGTGGGCGTGAAGCTACTGGGTTAGCAAAGTCATTTAAAATTCATTATCTATCATTCAGCACCCTGGTGCCTCTGGGCTCGGCAGCACCCAAGTTGGGCACGTGTCCTTCAACTCTATTCAATTAAACAGCCTCCTAAAGTTCAGGCCCTGTTAATTGGTCTCAGAACTGCTCGGTGCCATAATTGGAATTTCTCTGCCTGGCGATACCGGCAGGGACTGGCTGCTGCCTTCCAGGGTCTGTGCTGGGCTGGGGCTGAACTGGGAGGACCTGGCTCAAGCGTGGACCAAAACTTACCACGTTGGGTCATCAAACCCAAGAGTGGGTCTCAGGAAGGGAGGGCAGGAGCAGAACGGAGGGGGGGGCAAACTGGTCCTTTCATCCAGAGATGCATTTTCAAGGTCTAAATTCAGCCTGGAGATGCTTGTGGATGGGTTTTGGTGGTGCCAGGGACCGGTCCAGGGGAGTGGATGCTGCAGCATCCTCCCAGCTGGGGATGTTACCGTAATGAAGGTCACAGCGCCTGTCAGTCAGAGCCTGATTTCCCTTAGTTTAGCAGCGAGATTGGAGAGCCGAGCCACAGCGTGACCCTGTTGCTATTGGATATGAGCTCCATACTGATGATATGCAAACATATTTAAGATTTTTTTTGTCTATTTGCAGGAGCGATATCAATTTGCAAGGATGAGCTCAATTAACATAAGTCATTACTTTCCCATGTGTAACTTATTTATGTCAAATGAACACCTCCTTTGAAGGGACTATCAAGGGGAAAATTGCTTGGCCCATGTATGTACATATGACTGTTGTTGTGATAATAGCAAAGATATTTTCTTTCCTCCTATAAAATGGGAAAATTCCCTTTTGCTAAGCAGAGGGAGAGCTCGTGTGTGGGCTGAATAAAAAAGCCTTTGGCAAAAATCTTTTTTTTGCCATAGACACAGGCTTTGGGAACATCACTGCAGCCTGCACATCCGTGGTAAATACAACCTGCTATTTTATGGGAAGAAAGGCAGAAAAATTTTCCCTTGCTGAAGAGCAGTCGAAACCATTTTGGAGACTAACTCAAACTTTTCTTTTTTTCAGGTTGTTCTGTTCTTTGTTGAAAATACCAGACCATTAAGTCTTTGTATTGATAATACCAGTAAATGAAGTTGATAGACCCAAGAGGAGGGAGTTGATGACTGGTTTCGGATCAGGAGCAGAATCACCCCCTCGGAGCCATCCTGTACGTCCCAGGCGCTGCCTCTTGGCTGTGGAGGAGGAACCTGTTGCCCATCACCTCCCCACACACGGTTTTTTATATCCATTTTACCACTTGGAGTAGTGCCTCCTGCCCACAGACTTTAAAACTATCTCCCCAGCCACAGAGGGGAGGGCAGGGACACCAGTCCTGGCACGGGCAACATTGGATGCTTTTGGGGGATACCGAGAAAAGTAGTTGATGGTCTCTGAAGTGAGGTGTCAACAGTGCTTATTTTCTTCTTGCAGATGCTACTCCCTTTTTTACATGATGTGTGATGCACATCAAGAGAGCTATTTTAACCCATTGGATTGGTTGGTTATTTTTTTATTTATTTATTTTTTTCCCCTAAAAATCAGCTCCTACACCACGAAACTGCTGCCTGAATGCTGGGCTGCAGCAAAACCTAGTAATCTTGATCAGCCCTGATATAAAATGACAGCTGGGGGGTATCGGCGGGCACACTTCATTTGCTCTGTCAAACATCATCAACAATTTGGAGGATTATTATTATTTTTTTTCACCTTCAGAAAGCGGTGGCAGCACATGTCTGGTCAGTTTGAGTTGAGAACTGGAGGAGGCTCAGCCAGTGTGGGCACTGGTGGGGGAGCTGGTTGGAAATGAAGGTTTTTAGAGTGAAAAGGGAATATCTGTGCATCTCAGCGCCCCTTCTGTTTTTCCCTGCAGATCTTTGGGATGAAGGCTGCCACTGGCCCCACGCCGAGCACCAGCGGGCTGGTGACAGGGACGGAGGCTGCTGGCCATCATCCTGAGCTGGCCCCTGTGAGGATGGAGGAGAAAAATAGTGGACATCTCCCTTTCCTTTGAGTGGTGACAAGCGCTTTTATTAGTGCTCCAAAAATATCCGTACAAGGGATTTTTGGCTTTTTTTTTGTCCTCGAGGAAATGCGAGGAGAGGAAAAACATCACCAACAGGCACTTGTGCCACATCAGGGTGCAGCTGCCAAGTGTGTAGGCAGGGAGGGCACCCCCCCCCAGTACGTGGGGGCTTCCCCTCTCTGTTTTTTCCCTCTTTACAGCCATCAGGTGGGCCTGTGATGCTGAAGCACGCAAAGAAGTCTCCTCCTAGGTCTTGCTTGGAGGAAAGGTGGGGGTTTTTTTGACAAATTTTAACAGCAGCAGGACCAGGTCACCCTGCCAGAAGGATGCTCCAGCAAAATCAGCCTGAGCTCCCCAGGAGAGCAGGGAGAGAAGGTGAACGGCTCCCTGTGATTTTATTATTTATTTTTTTTGCCAGCCTAATGAAGCAGGGGTTTGATAGGGGAGCAGTGTGAAGGGCTTGGGCACCTCTCCTGAGGTCGGGGCGGGAGTGAGCTCTTATGAATTCAGGTGGCAGGGATGGAGAAGCGGCGCCGTGGCTCCCTGCCAGCTGCGAGAAAAGCCCTTCAGAAATGCCCTCTTCTTCCTCCACTCATCTTCTTCCTACCAGCGGTAACGGGTCACAGGGGTCAGTTCTGCATCGGGGTCTGTGCTTGTCCCCACCGCAGCCAGCCCCAGCTACCGGCACGGCAGCCACCGGTGACACCGACCTGGCCTTGCTGCCAAGCACAACAGGCTGGCTTGGATACAGCCAACATTGTTTTTTTCAATTAAAACAATCTGTCCCCCCCTTTGCTCCCGGTCTCAGCGGAGCCTTGGAAATGCTTCTGCACTTACCATTGCATGTAATTACGGGATGGCTGTCTCAGAAAGCAGCCCTCGATGTACTTAGCATCACCACCTGATTTTCAAGGCGGTACTTACCAGGCAGGGGAGGGGGAGAGACAGGAATTATCCAAGCCTTGTGGGAGCCATACATCATACTCAATTTTTTTTTATACCCTCCATTAGGCTGGAGTGTGGACGTGTGGGATGCCGCGGTCCTGGCCACCACAAAGTGTCCCCCGTGTCACGGCGTGTTTGGTGGCACAGTCACGGTCCATCCAGCCCTCACCACCGCTCTTTTGGGGACCTGGCACCCCAAAGGAGAGCCCTGCCCCCTGCAAACAGCCTTTGCTGAGTTTGTCTGTGAGCACTGGCACGAGGAAATGCTGGTGAATGGGGTCTTTGGGGATGAAGTTTGCAGATTTTGATCCATGAGCCAAATTAAAAGATTATTTTTTCCCCTCAATAAACAAATCCCCTCTTCCCCTCTCTGCTGGCTGAGACATCTGCTCCTCTGAAAAGAGCTCGCACCACCGAGAAATACCTCCTACCGTGTGTCCTACTGTCCTTTCTGCCTGTTTTGATTTGCATCGTTTATATTTCCTCTGGATTATGCCAGTCAGGTTCCTTGCTTAGATGTGCTAGTAGTGCCAGGGGTTTTTTATATTACTAAATGCTGTGAACCTTTTTTTCTTTTTTGCTATTATTTGTCTTATACGTCCCCATGTGCTACGAGTACCTCTTTTGCTATCAGAGAGGGAGTCCTACGGGAGCAGCATCAAACACGGTGCTGAGCAGCGCGGGGGGTGGGCCGGGGGGGGCTCTGTAGTGGTAATGAGCAGCTGGGAACGGCTGCGGTCCCGGGGGTTAATGCCTCGAGCTTTTAAACCAGGGAAGATCAGAAACACTACGAAAGCCGGGAAGAACGGGCAACCGAGGGCCCAGCCCCAGGCTCGAGGGGTGGGTTTGGAAGGAGACAAACCTCCTGGTTGATATTTGCCCAGCCATGTCCCTGGCACACGGGATGCTCGGAGCCACCTCACACTCCCTGCACCGGTTTGTTGTGTCGTGCCGGGGTGAGCGGTGCCGTGAAGGGTCCCCCAACCATCGCTCACCCTCCCCAGCACCAGCTCCAGTTGTCCTAGGAGCTGCTTTGGAGCTGGTGGCTTTAGGAAGGCTTCTTTAACCATGCATTTACCCTCCCGACGCACTCCGGAAGGGCAAAATTGACTTTATCCTGACAATCTGGATATTCTGGCCCCTCTGATACCTGGATACCCCTCTGGATCTGGGGGACAGGGCTTCTATCAAAACGATTTATCTCCACAGACAGCCTCTCTGATGCAGTGATGCCAGCAAAGCCCCATTTTGGTGGCCATGTGTCCCCGTCCTTGCTGTGGGCTGGCACCCCCTGCTTGGCTCGAGGACAGGGCTGTGTCTCAGGGTCCCCAGGCAGCACTGGCTGCTGGAGAGAAGAACATCTCCAGCCCCAGCCATTCCTCCTGGATGGGTGGTCCTTCATGACAACACCTGATTTTATTTTAAACTGCTGATTTTTTTTATTTTTTTTTCAAGGGAAAAGGTGGTTCTGACCAATGGAAAATGAAGTTTTATTTCAGCCCAACTTTTCCAGCTCCTCCATCAACCCCTCAGAAAATTGTTTTCCCTTCCTGGGGTCTCTTTCCTCTCCTCAGACAAGAAAAACCAAGAGAAACCTTCAGACCCCAGACCAGTGTGAAAGCCCTTCACATTTTTGGGAAGCATCAAGTTGGTGCAGAAAGGAATTTCCCAATGGGAGGGTATTTACGCTGTTGGGGGAGTGTGGCTGGAGGAGCTCTCTCTGTCCCCAGGGCCATCAGTGAGGATGTGCCCTCCCGCTGCCCCCTCCGTCCCCACCCGGGCAGATGGAAAGCAGCAGCTTTTTAATTATTAAAATTAGTGCATCCTTGAAAACACGTAGCACGCTTTTGGCTCTGCAAATCACTGCTTTCATGAGAGAGGAGCAGTAATAAAATTAACCGACAGAGAGGAATAAACAAGTGGCACAGATGTAAATATTATATAATCTGCATTTCCTAAAATATCCCCAGCTTGGCATCAGGAGTTGGATTCCGAAAAGAACCAGGGCAGGGATGCTGATAGAAAACAAATAATAATAGCAGGCAAATAGTAATTAATCATTCTCTATATGGGTATGAATGTTTGCATGCCAGCTCCGTGCCAAATGCTCAAGGTGCTTTACATCCCTTCGCCCCCCCCAGGGGAGGGTGGGTGTCTCTGGGAGAAGGGGGGAAACTGAGGCAGGGGGGAGGGGGCCAGTCTGCTGCCTGGGTTCCCATCTCCCTGATGTGATGGCTACCTGCCACCAGCCCTGGGCTTCCAGGTTTGTATTTGGGGCTGGAGCTGATTTTGAGCCAGTGCAAAGTGTTGTGAGTCCTTTTAAGCCAACAGCCCCCCAACCCTCCAGCCTCCTTTCCCTTTTCCCATCACGTCATCGGCAAAACCCTTGGGAATCTTATCACTTTTTAGTGGCCAAATTAGTCCCAGGGGACATCCCATAGCCAGGCGGTGACTTCAGAGCACCAGCCCCCAGCCCTGGCACTGATCTGCCCGTTTATCAGCTCATGGAGCTGCTGCTGCTCCCCTGGGACCTGGCGATGTCACTGTCCTCGCAGCCAGCATCTCGAGCATCCAGGAGCCACACTGGTGGACCGCCCACCGTGGTGTGGCTCGGGATGGGGAAAGGCAGTTTTCTCCAGTTCATGGGGTTTTGTTGCTATTTATTTGTTTGGGAAAACACAAAGGAGAGTTACACCCAACTGCAGAGACCTGACACAACTCAGTGCAGGGTCACTGGTGGGTGGTGCCCGGCAGGTTTTAAGGGGAAGGATCTCCAAGGAGCACCAGGCTTTCAGCTTGCTGCTTGGAAATCCAAGAGCGGTGTTTGTTGTAATGATGTGACAATCCCTCTTTAATGTCCCACGTTTGAAGTCACATTGGAGAGACGCGTCCCATCTGGTGAGTCACAGCCTCCTCCTGTCACTCGGTTACCTGCAGGGCCTCCGCAGGAGGGGTGATGACTAAACCCACACCGAGTGACACATCACAGGGAAATGTAAATATTGTCTTTTATTTTTTGCCTTCTGAAGCCTCCAGAAAGAAAATTATTTTTGTTTCAGTTTGAAAACACGAGCCAGGCTGGCGGCGATCTGCTGCTGCTGGGAGAGGAGATGGGTCAGCCCTTCCCCAGCAGGAGGTGGGAGATGGGTGATGCCGGGAAGGTGGGAGGGGGAGATGCTGCTGCTCCCCAGGGATGCCCCCGGCCACCCTCCTGCCCCCCACCCGGCTGGAAAAGCCATTTACATGAGCACCCTTCTGCCAAGGCTCCGGCTTCGTGCTCGGCAGCGCATCCTCCTGCGGGCGATGCCGGCCATGCTGCCTGGACCCGGGATCAATATCCCAGGAGATGGGCTCTGCCCCTTCTGCCTGACAGGGATTCACGACGCTTCTGATCAAAAGCCCTTCCTTAATCCGGGAGACAGCGATCGATGGGAAATTAACTGTGCTTTAGGGCTGATTGCTCTGGCAGGAAGGGGCTTTGCGGGGGGTGAGCTCATTCCCTGCTCTGCAGCAATATCTGAAGGGCTCTGGTCTCAGTTGGCTCCATCCTATTTTATTTTTTTGGGGGGGTCTTTTTTCTTTTCAATCAGGCTGAAGCCCGTTCCAAGAGGACAGTGGGTGCACAGGTGGGCACAGCCACCCCCACGCTGACGTTGATGCTCTCCTCTCATATCACAGAATCACAGAATCACATGGGGTTGGAAGGGACCTCTGGAGATCATCCAGTTCAACCCCCTGTCAAAGCAGATCCACCCAGAGCAGGTTGCACAGGAACGTGTCCAGGCAGGTTTGAATGTCTCCAGAGAAGGAGACTCCACCACCTCC
>JAOQGH010000007.1:2455796-2480197 GCA_025769975.1 Gallinago jamesoni | reverse complement strand
TCCCTGCCCAGGGCAGGGGGGGTGGAACTGGATGATCTTTAAGGTCCCTTCCAACCCAAACCATTCTGTGATTCTATGATTCTATGATTCCCCAGTCCCTGATGATCTTTTCCATGCAGAGCTGCTGCCATTGCCCAGCTTGGATCGTTGCACCCCCCATCCCTTCCTGCCTTTCCTGGGTGTCTTCCCAAGCTACCATGACCAAACCAGTGTGTGCCTGCGGTGCTTCCCTTTCCACCCCCAGCCATTTGCTGGGAGTGACTGGAAAGCCCATGAGAGCATCCATCCCCCTGGGACCAGCAGTACCAGTGATGGGCTTGGGGTCACTCTAAAGGGAGAAGGGGCTGCAGGTGTCTGTGGCTCTTAGGACACTGCAGTGGGGAAGGAGCTGATGGAGAAGGGGCTCTTTCTGACCCTCCCACAGCTCTGGGGAGCCAGGGATTTTTCTCCAGGGCTTCTATGAGATATTCTCTGAGTGCTGGGCTTGTTTCTGGGGTGGCACGGGGAGCGGAGTCGTGCCTGCGGGGAGGAGGAAAGCCAGGGTGGCACTGGACTCCTTAATGCTAATAAAAGGCTGATGGTCAGTGGGTGTAAATCAGCAACGTGTCACTGGCTCCCTGGGGGGGGTTTATGGCAGTGTGCTGTGGAGTATAAAACCTGATCAATAGACTTCGTGGGAAGATACTAAAAGGACGCGTGTGACCCTGGTGGCCCTGTGCCGGTGGCTGTGACTTCGGCAGCAAGATGTGCTTTCCTGTTATTGACTGCCAAAATGTGGCCAGCTCTGGGATGGGGATATGGGAGCTGCTTAAAGAGGGAAAGGATGCGAGTACCGGGGGGGGGGATGCAGTTAAAGAAGAGCCCCGGGGGCTCGATCCCGCTCCCTGGCACAGGGGATGGTCCCTCTGTGGCTCCATACTGTGAGCATCAGCTCTCAGAGACTCCTCTTTAACAGAGGCAAAGCAAAATCCCACTTTGCCCTCTCATTATCTGCCAAAATAGACAATATAAATCCTGATTTGGGGCTGAGTTGCGGGATAGCCTGTGAGGGGTACTCAGCTTTTCTTGCAGATCTGAGCATTTTGGAGTTTCATGCCCTGGATTTGCTGAGCCCTCCCCTGACCTGTCCTTTCAGCTTCAGCTGAAGAACTATTTTTCGTGTGTGCCTTGACTGAGCTCACCTTGTCACAAACCTCTCTGCTCCCTCACTTCATCTGTATGGGGGAAATCAACAGCAAACACTCAAACCTCCTTCTACCCCAAATGCTCAGTGGTCTTTGTCAGAAAAAAAAAATATTAAAAAATAAATTACATAGTAAAAAATTTAAATTAGATTAAAACCAGCAAACCTTTCCTTTGCCAAACTCTACAGAAGCTTGGTCCTGGCATGGTCCCACCAAAGCTCAAGGGAACCCCTGTGAATAACACTGTTTTGGCCAAGTGGTGGTGGCTCATAGACCTGATTTGCTCCATGCCCTTGGACCCTGCCTCCTCCTTGGCCTGTTTGACACCTTTCATGTCCAAACCCCTGCCTCTGTCCCTCGTTGGACTCCACAAATGCTGCTGAGAGGACTCCCCACCCCGATACTCACTCAGCTCACTCAAAACAACGGTCTCTTTAGACAGGAGGGGACAGTTTGGGCTTTTGAAATCCATGGCACGTCCGCTTCTTGGTACAAAATGCTTTTCACCTCGTGAGTTGTTTAGATAGCTGCAGCGAGCAGGAGGGACAGGGTTTGCTTTGCATCCCCCCCCTCCCCCCCCTACTGCTTCAAGCTTCTTTTTCATGCAGGGGCAGAAGCCAATATTTGTTTTTCGGGCTCTGCCATGCTCCTGCATGCATTTCAGCCAGCTGCCTCTGTCCCCTCTCAGCTTCCACCTCAGTCTCATTTCAACAGCTTGGAATTTAAACAAACAGGGCAGTTTTTTGCACTTGACTCTCCCACCGCCCCAGGGGCTGAAATGATGCTACAGCAACCAGCTTGGCTTCATCATCTGGTGTTGCTGCAGACATAAGATGCAAAAAAAAACCCAAGCAAGGTGGCCAAATTAACCACGTAGACATTCCTCTGCTTGCCAATGTCCCCAACCCCGGTATTGAAGAGCAGGGATGAGAGCTGAGAGGGGCTGTTTGCTGCTCCTGCTCCTCATCTCTGCCCAGAGCTCTGGGGCATCTCCCTGGTGGGATGCCCGTCTCGTCCCCATGGTCCCTGAACACACCTCCCCAACCTTTCCACTTCGCTTCCAACCCCCTAATGCCTGTCCCACCTCCACCACTCACATACACCCATCAGATCTGCGGTTCTGCGGCGCCAGAAACTTCAGAAGGTCCCTGCTCTTCAAAGGACCGGTGGGGAAAAGATGCGAGATGATGCCCTACCCATCACCAGCCTTTGAGCTCGGCCGATGAGCGGCGAAGGACCCAAGGATGTGAACTCAGCCCTCGGCTCTGTCACCCGCTCGCTTTGAGAAGCAAGTGAGGGGAAGTATTTAACTCTGGGTCTAGCCGTACATCAGACAGCCCTTGATGTCACTTACAGACCAGGATACTTCAGTTCTGAGTGACACTAATTTACCCACTTCTGCTGCTGTGCATATGGGGGAAAAAAAAATAAAAAAATGTTGCAGGAATTTCTCCTCCAAAATGCCTCTGAACAAATGTTCTCATTTAGACCAGCAGCACCAATCCCCTCTGAAGGTGGGAGGACTTCAACTTTCAAAATGCAGAGACAATTAAAAACGCCTTTTTTTTTCTTCTTCTTCTTTCTTCCCACAAAATGGGGAAATATATTCTTTTACCAAACATAGTCATCGGTGGAATCCATCCTCATTTGCAGGCAACAAGGAAATCCATCACGCGGTTCTAATTTACGGTGCTCAGCGGTTTCGCAGGAGGTGGAGACAGCAGCGGACACAGGGAGGTTGCTTAATCGCTTGATGGAGAAGTCTCTCATTTCCCTCCTGGCTCTCACGCACATGAGCAGGAGCTGCGAGAGACACGGGACCTTGAATACCAAAGCAGAACTTGAGTCGGGTTATGTAGGCACTTATCCGGGAGTAATGAGGACGAAGGTGCAGTAATGGGAGTCTTTGTGTCTAATAAAGGGAAATTTATTCAGAAAGCTCCCGGAAAGTCAGACCACGACAATATCAACCTCAACTAGTTGCTTCCTGATCTGAATCTCTAAGTGGCGAGGGGAAAAAAAATAAATAAATCACGTCCCCTCGCCACCCTGCAGGACCAAACGTCCGTGGGGATGGCAGTGACAAAACACGCTTGGAAAATCTGTGTTGGGCACTGCCCAATGGAGCTGGCGTGTCCCACACCAAGATTTGTGAGGACAGAGGAACAAAAGGAGCTGGAGGTCAGGGCCTTTCACGAGTTGCCACATCCCTGAGTGGGTTTTTTTTTTTGGTTTTGCTCCTCTTTCTGAGGAGCATCAAAAGCATAGGGGGAGCCTGGTTAATACTCGAAGGGAGCAGGAGCAGCGTGGTGAGGGGCTGCTCACAGCCAGCCCCCTCCAAACCTCCTGGAGAGCAGAGCCTTCCTCCAGGGCAGCCGGAGAGATGCTACATCCTCCCAAAGCAGAAAGTGCCCCCAGAGGAAGACCAGCCCTGCATCCCCCTTCCTAAAACCTCCCACCAGTCTCCATTCTCCATCCCTGAATCCAGCTGTGGTGGTGGTAGTGATGATCCTCAGCAGGTCACTGGACCAAACTTTACGATTTGCGCTGAACCGAAGATTCTCCAGCTGGGGGTGAGGGATTAGGTCCATTCCTCCAGCCTCAGAGCATGTTGGCGATGTCCGAGGGGATGTGCCACCCTCCCTGCCCACTTGGCTCTCATAAGGAGCCGCTCTTTTCTTTCAGACAGGCAAAGACCTTTTGCACCAGCCTTTTTGATGGGTGCTTAAAGCACGACCCAGCCCGCTCCCGAAGAGAACAGCGGATGAATATGCATCGGGCCTTTTCTGTGGGTGCTTTCAGTGCAATTTTGCTGACGAGCTCTTAAATCTATTTTCATTGCTGCTAAAGTGCCTCGCTATCCTTTAAGGTAAAAGCAGAGCTGGCGGGGTTTCGTGTTCCCTGGCTGTCCCTGCTCTCAGGGTTGTGCCAGGAGTGGTTTGCGGTGCCTCCCTGGCACCCGCCGGCGGCGTGATGTTGGTTACACACTTAAATTTGGGTGAAATAAAACCTGTCAGGGGGAAGAACGTCTGGCTGGAAGAGACTTTTCACGGCACACGGAAGGAAACAAAGGGCAGGCAGCTCTGTCAGAACCATAAATGTTTAATCAATTCTTGCTTAACTCGGCAAACCTTTCTCAGATAGAAAGTTTGCAATTATTACCTGGATCAAGACAGCTTAATTAAGCAATTAGGATGTAAAGTTAACAGCCCTTGCAGAATGAGTTGCAGTGCTTTAATTTCAGAGTTGCTCATGCATGTAGGAGAATAACGGTTTGGGAAAAGACAACTTTTTTTCTTTTTCTCCCGTCAAAACAACACCACCACCACAAAATTAATAGGACAGGTCACATCTCCAGTCACTGATAGGAATTTTGGCTGAATTGGAATTCAGTAAATCACTGAATAAAGCCCCATCCTCAGCCTTGCACCAGCTGGAGACCATGGTTCCTTGGAGAGCCCACTGAAGACAGGACATCTCTCAGACTGACTTAAAGTCCCTCCTGTGGTTTCCTGGGAACCAAGCAAGTAAACAAGCCAGTGAGATGGCTCCAGGGAGTACGTGCTGCTCCACCTCCAAAATCTACTGAATCGGGGCTGCAGCTTTCTAATAGTTTTCAGAACCAGCACCAAATCCCAGTAGGAAGAGTCGGGATGCGGAGTCAAGAGGCACAGGACACAGAGGCTGGACATCTACCTAGTTTGCATACTTTCTCCATCTGTTTGGGGAGACCGTGGACATTTTGGGAGCAGAAACACCTTTCCATCACAGCATCACGAAATACCAGCGGGCAGAAATGGCATGTGCAAGTTCCCCACCTCCACCTTGATGGACCTGGCTTGCTGTCTTACGAGTAAGACATCTCGATGTGGTGGCCAGCAGCACTACACGGCACAGCTCCTCTTTCTGCAGGTTTGGAGAAAGCCAGAATTCCACAGAATAAGACTATTGGGTTTGTAAACTACTTAACCTCCATCTCCGGTGGCCTAGAAACACCCCAGCTCCTTTGGTGTCCCGTGTGCTCATATCCTCCCCTGCCCACGGATGGATTTGACAGCTCCTGATGCTCGGAAGACAGGCTAAGCCTGAGGCTGAGCTGAAGGAGTGTAACATGACTGAGGAAAGTATAAAGCTGAGTGATTTTTGACTTGGGTCATAAAATCTTTATGGTAAGTAAGACGAACCCCTTGAGGCTTGAAATTGTAAAATTCTGGTTCCGGGCTGTTGGTCCTGGAAATTAAATTCCCATTCTGCAGTCTCAGATGTGCCTTACGCAATATTCAGCGGTACCATCCAAGAGCGAGAAGCGATACTCACCAGCCTACATCCCACCACGACCACCAGGAGGTAACAACAGGGGCTTGCCTGGTCCAGCATTTGCTGGTCCAGAGCAAACATGAAAGAAATGATGGGTTTGGAGCTGACAGCAAAAATGATCAGGGAAGTGCTACATTCTGAGAATAAGGATATTTTTCCACTACTTCCACTCCTGCAGTTAATAGCGTGAATCCTCCAACACATCCATCTAAGTGTGTCTGACAGAGAGGGCTCCCGCTTGGACCCTGGCCAATGCTAGTGGTGCTTTTCTTGCTTGGATCGGGTTTTGGGGTCACTCTCTGCCTTCTGGGGTCTGATCTAAGGGCAGCTGGAGTCAATGGGAATCTTACTAAGGACAATTACACTCACAACAGATGAGCAGAAGAATGAGAAAGGAAATGGGTTTCCATTTCAAAGTATTAATTTAAACCACTCCCTTGGGGCTGTTCCTTTAAGGAAGTCTAAAATCGTATTTAAAGACTGAAGGTACAAAACACAGCTTTTTCTTAATATCTTTGGGTAATTAAAATCTGGCGGTGGGGGAGGATTAGCACAGGTTATATATAGTATTTCAATTTAAACTTCTTCTGATCCCTTGAAGTTTCTACTTATTGTTTTTTTAACAAACTTTAATCTAGCTACCATAGATCTGCAAATTGGACCTAGCAAGGTCCATCTCATGTGAGACACCACTGACATGTTCGATTTGGAAGATGATGGGCTGATGGAATAGCCGGAGCTGTGTGGGCTGAGGACGTAGCCAGAAAAACACGGATGAGGGAAAACTGATCTTGACCGGAATTAATGTTTTGTAAGCAGTGAAGGCAAGGCTGAATTAGCTGAGATTTCAAACCAGAGATGCCCAGTCATGGTCCTGCCTCTCTCGTGTGCCCAAGAGCCATCTTCAAACCATGCCCATGCCTACACCCAAAGCAGGTTTGTGCTTCCCCATTGTGGGAAGGGAGTAAAGAGGCTGGTCCCAGGGCTGGCCCCTCAGAAAGCTGAGAGGTTTGGACAGGAGGAAGACAGAGTTTTTAAGCAGAGAATTCGGGACTTCAGTAAACTGCAGTGCAGCTCAGAAACATGACCAAGGGCTTGCAAAAATAGCTCATGAAGTGCCTATCCTGTTGGTTACGCACAAGAGCAAAAATAGGAGGCTGGTCCTCAGCCACCCTGAGATGGATGGATGCACACCCAAGGGATGCCCAGGGACTGGTGTGTGCCAGGATGGGGCGATGCAGCAGCTCCCTCACCTCAGTGCCTCCATTTCCACTGGCCTGGCTCACTGGGAGAGAACAGCCCCGAATTCAGCAGATAACGATGAAGCCTCTTTAGGCTCCCCTGACAGAAAGCCACTTTAATAATCTATGAGACAGGATTGATTGAATAGGGAAAAAGCCAACAACAGCGCAGCAACCCAAATCAATGCTCGATAGCAGCCTATTGTTTGTTTCCTCCAACAGTCCCAATGGCTCCTTCCTCACAGCTCCATCTCGCCTTCAAAATGCCACAGGCCTTGTATACAGGGAAATTTGAAATAAAACACTCAGATGCCCATTGGCTACCTCGGAGGGACAACACCACATACATTTATTTATCATTGGACGTTCCAGCTAAAAATAAAATCTCGATCGTAATTTGTCATGTTGGAAATGTGGCAGCATTTCTTATTCTCCATTCCCCCTCTTTCCGCCCAGCAACAAAAGTGGGTGGAAGTCAAAATTGCTGAGCAAAAATATAATGTATGTACATAAGGAGAGGAAGCAAACGACTGGGATTACAATTTATTGCAGAAACCGTAGGCGGCGTATGTGATTGCACACAAGGAAATTGCCAGAGATGCAGATATTTTGCAGAGCTTCTTATTTACTTTCTTTCTTACTTTGCAAGTAAATAAGATATTCAATAAGAGCTGGCAATTTTCTCACATGCAGCCTCCAAACAGCTCTCTATTTTTGATGATGAGTAGTAATTCCAACATTTCCCCTTAAAAAACAACAACACCACACACGAAACCACCCAATCTCCCACACTTTATATTTTCCTAATGGAAAAGGTTTAGTCTGGTAAGAAATTACCATTCATTTGTGAAAACCATTTGATTACTTAAAAAATCACTACAGCACACACTGAGCTATAGCGTTGTGGGGTATTGTGTTGCTAAAATAATCCAGCTCTTTTTGAGCTCTCTTGTATTGATATAAAAGTCAGATGACATCAATGGGTCGGGGAACTGGGGAGAGCTGTGAAATATCCATCCCATTGGCATCCATCTTCCTTAGCTACATTGAGTGGAAACATCAGATGCAATTTCTTGGAGCCATGGCCCAGACTGGCAATTTGGAGTGAAGGAAGGTGGTGAGATGGGTGAGGAGTGAATCCAGCCGTGCAGCCTGTCTCCAGGAGAGGGTCAGGATGCATGGCCATCACTCCCAACCAGCTGCTCAGGGATCAGAGCCATTGGCAAAATAAGATTTCCAGGTGGTACAGAAGCAGGACAACACCAGGCCAACCCACTGCAGTCTGTCAGCAATGAATATAGATGGTACCTACTATCACATTACAAAGAGAAGCATTTATCCTCATAATTGGTGGCATGTTTTGCCCTCTCTCTTTCTAGAAAGAGACCTCTCGGGAAGTCACTGAAACGCTTCTGCATCTGCAGGCAGCTCTTGTGAGCTTTGGGGAAACAGGGCCAAATGCAAAAGCATGTATTTCATTCGTTCATTTGTTTATTTCTAGGTATCTAACTGCCATTGAAAATCAATGGTCATTAGACTGTCACTGCCAGCTTCAACCCTGCTCCTCAGCTGGGTGATCAAGGGACAGGCTGCAGGAGTCAAGTGACTGATCGGTGTTGCAGTTTGAAGGATGGCTGGAAGCAGGAGGGGTAGAAAAGAGACCTTTGAAAGCAGTTATGAGGCAAATAAACTGCTTAACTCCCGCACCTTGGTATTTTTAGCCTTCCAAGAAGAGGCTTGCATGACAGTGGCAATGCACATAAGATCCTATATGTGCACCTGCCTTCCCTTTTCCTCTTCCAACATTTGAGCCCGTGGTCAGTATCAGATGATGCTGACAGAGGCTGAAAATCTCCAAGATATTACGTTCTGAAAAGTTTTGCCAAAATAACTAGACTCTCCACCTGTGGTCCTGGAGGTAAGTGGCTCCAGTGGGACCTCCTTCTTTGGAGCAACCATGGGAGACAGGTGGGAGAGAAGGGCTGGGAACTCCTTGTATTCCTAGAAAAGACATTACATACCACCTGCCAAACTCAGCCTCACCTCCAGACCTTCAACAGCATCATTTCTGGGGTTGGAACCAGCTGCTGATGATGCCTGAACCCATCCATGGCCATGGACCAGTGACAGAGTTTCCTGACCATTACCAAAACCCAGGTCATTTCGGTGAGTTTGCTGCTCTCGACCATGTCCTGGGTACCACTTCTCATCTGTCACCAAAGAGACCGGGCAGAAGAATGACTCACGTTGAAACCAGGGGTGTTAAAACACGTGGGGAGGAGCACATGGCTCAGCGAGGGCGGGCGGGAGGCTGAAGCCGCGATGCAGAGGTGGCTGCGTGCCGAGGCTGTGCCTTGCGGCACGGAAAGCTCCTGGGAAGATTCATCTCAGGCACTGAATTAGCTCCCTGCAGCTTAAAAAAAGGCAGTGAATAATGTCGACAGGAAAATGAGCACAGGACAATCTGGCTGTCATCCAGTTTATCCAAATATTGCTATTTTTGGCTTTGTTCGAGTTTCTTCGCCGCTCAGAGGCACATCCCAAGATCCCAGCGCTTTTGATCTGGAACGTACTGAATAATTCCCTTTAAACAATAATAAAAGAGGAATTTTTGACACCGCCGCCATAGCAACGACTGATGTCATAAATGCGGGAGCGTGACTTCATGGCAGGACCCCGACTTCAGGAGGAACTTTTGCTGAAGAGCAAATTTCACCTGCGGTAGAGTGGGGAATACAGAACGCTGGGCAAACAACAGAGCGTTGTTTTGCATAAATGTCCTTTTACCTCGAGCTCTGCTGAGGACAAACACCCCGTCGGAGGCATCCGATGGGTCGTTACCTGTAGCTCTCCCCGTAGACAGCGTTTGGAGATGTGGTTTTGAAAGTACTAGTCCATCCCAGCCCTCCCTTAGGGGGTCCTCCAGCACTGGACTCCACAGACTATGAGATTGCTAAATAATTCCAGTAAGATGAAGGGTTTCTCTAGTTTATCTTGGCACTTGCAGTGTAGTAGAACTATGCTGAGCCCGGGTGGAAACCAGGGGCTTGTTGCCCAGCCTGTGGCTTCCCGGGCCAGCTGTGGCTGTGGAAAATGCTGTCCTTGTCCTTTGTCCCAGTACAAATGCTCTCCTTGCATTTGCACTGGGTTGTGCTGGGCGAATACAAGCCATCTGGGTCAATGCAAGCCATCCCGGGGAATAGAATCATAGAATCACAGAATGGTTTGGGTTGGAAGGGACCTTAAAGATCATCCAGTTCCAACCCCCCTGCCCTGGGCAGGGACACCTCCCACCAGACCAGGTTGCTCCAAGCCCCATCCAGCCTGGTCTTGAACCCCTCCAGGGATGGGGCAACCACGACTTCCCTGGGCAACCTGTTCCCGTGCCTCACCACCTTCACAGCAAATAATTTCTTTCTGGTGTCTAGTCTAAATCTCCCCTCTTCCAAATTAAAACTGTCGCCCCTTGTCCTGTCGCTGCACTTCCTCGTAAAGAGTCCCTCTCTGGCTCTTCTGTAGCTCCCTTCAGATATTGAAAGGCTGTTATAAGGTCTCCCTGGAATCTTCTCCCCCATCCAGGGGAATACAAGCCATCCCAAGGAATACAAGCCATCTGGGGGAATACAAGCCATTGCCGATGGCTGCTGCAGGGAAAAGCTCTGCTGGAGGAGCCCCTTGCACGTCCTGGGGATGGCTTGCAGGACAGCTCACTGCCACTGAGCCGAGCAGCTCTTAAAAGGCATCCTGGACAAAAATAAAATGTACCGAGGCATTCTAAATTCAGCCCGGAGGCGATCTCTGTCTGCAGCCCTTGGTTCACATCACCATCTGGCAGGAGGAGCTGAAATCCATTTCCATCAGAGGGCTTGCCAGCCAGCGAAATCAAGTGAATGTGGGAGCTGGTTTCTCAAAAAAGCAAAGGCTCTCTCAGAGCTCCCGCTGCCTGGCAGCTTCCGAGACCAACGCCTGGGGAAGCAGGAGGTTTTTACTTGAGACCGCGTTGTTTTTGCCTAAATCTGCAATGAAAAGCAAACCCAGAGAGGTCTGTGCCTTTCCAAGTCTGCGACACACAGTCTGGGGCAGTGGCCAAGGCGCAGAAAATCCAGCTACTCCTCGACTCGCTACTGAAAGGGTCCTTTCTGCTGCTCCGTGCTTCTAGAAAACAAACACCACCTTTGGGGGGGGTTCCTCTCGTGAAAAACTTGAAATCTGAAGGTGGTGACCAAGCCCCAGCATCCCACCGCCTGCCCAGCCCTCGCTGCCTGCAGGGAGCAACCACAGGGAACGCCTGGATGGTCAAGGTGGGTTCCAGCCTGAGCCCAAAATAAGGCAGATGAGAAGGTGAAACCCTGGGTCTCTAAAGATGTCCCACATCTCCACACATACTTCAAGTAATATTTTGTCAGCCAACAGTGGACGACAGAGAGGACTTGTGTCTAAAGGGACCCTGCTTTTCCTACCCGTGACGGCGCCTGCCTGCCAATAACAAATAGATTCATTTATAAAATCTCTGTCATTGTCACCGGGCAAGTTTCTCCGGGGCTACCGAGACACGGGCCTCAGGCCAAGTTATATTGCTCGCTTCATCATCCCGCATCCCGTTGAGTTGCCTGCACTGAATTTTCAAAATCTATTATTCACATCAGCCTGGGGGGGTGTGAGGAAACAGATTTCCAATAGTTTGCAAATATCATATTCAGAACAAAACCCATTTCCCTTCTGCAGAAAAAAAACAAAACAAAAACCCACAGGAACGTGCATTAGAGGCCTCAGCGGGTCCCTGCCACAAGACCGAGGAGCAATTTTTGCTGCTTTGTGTGTTTTTTGCCTGGCAGTGACAGGCAGAGGACACTGGAGGCCCCGGGACACCAGCGCTGGATGGTCCGGAGGTGGGAGCCGGGCAGACACGATGCAGATATGGGGGGAGCTGACCCTGCCTGCCCAGCAGCTCAGCTGGCCCTAATACACCCCCCCAACAACCCCCAGGTTGCCCTGCACTTATCAATAGCAAAGAGCAAGTCTGGAGCAATGTGGGGTTCACCTTAAAGCCCTGATTCCCACGGGTTGGGATGGAGACAGCTGACGACGGAGAAGTGATGCCCTGGGGAGAGGAGCAAGGACCCACTTGCTTCTTCCTCCCCTGTCACAACCAGGTTTACGGGAAAGAGAGGTCAAGGGCACAGTTCAGAGCAGGGTTTATTCCTGGGATTGGCTCAAACTGACTCAAATGCCCCTAATTTCTCCCTGCTCCAGCTGGGAGCGAGCCCAGGAGGGGCTGTGTCCTCTCCAGGGGCAGGGATGGAGGGCTCTGCAGGGCTCCCCTCCCACAGCCACAGATTTGCTGGCAGTTTCCCTTCTTAAAGGATATTTCTATTTCCTGATCCAGCATTCCTCCTCCCTCCTTGGTAATAACCAGCCACCGAACTGGGACAAATGGCTTGACGCTGATTTCATATTTGTTTGTTGTCCTTGAGATTAAGGATTCTTAAATAATAACACCAAAAAGGCTTAGAGCAACAGATGAAATTCTTCTGAGTTCCCATTAATTCAGCACAGCCAAGAGAATTGAGATTAAAGGGGTGGGGTCAGGCTCTGCCCACAGCAAGGTACAGGATTTATTTTTTCCTGAAACAATGGGGTTTTTTTTCTGAACTGGTGCATACACGGTTTCACGCAGAAGCTTAAAATCAGGGGAACGTTAATCTGCTTTTACGGTCCATGCCTTTAATCAAAGCCTGTTGTAATTAACATACAGGCTAATAACTCTATAAATGTGGGCCAGATTTAAGAGGAAGAGTTTGCACAAAAGGAATTTCAACCACAAAACTGCGGGTTCAGGGTGTTTCTGGCTGTGGGCTCGATCTGCCCTGCATCACGATGTACCAGTTAAATTCTTCATGTAGAATCACAGAATGCTCGATCCCAACTGACCTGGTGAGTGATGAAGGCCAGAAAAAAGGCAGCAGAGGGGAAAAGGGTGGGTGGGGGGGTGATTTCCCCCTCGGGAGCTGCCACCCCCCATGGTGGGAGGGTGAAGGAGGCATCTGGACCAGATGTAAAAGCCACATCTGGAGGCAGGCTGGAAGGCACCACCCCAGCATCACACCTCTCAGAGGGGATGGAGAGAGCCAGAGTCCTGCCCTGCCATTAAATATTAAGTACTTTCCTTAAGAAAAAAGCCTTTGGTTACTGGGCGGAGAGAACCAGGGAAACTTGTTGAATTAATCCCAAGATTTAATGTCCAGCTGTTGTGGAGTTTACAGGCATAAAAGATTATTGTGTTCGGAGGTCCTATGCCACAGAGACTAACAATTTTTGCTGCAATGGGGCTATCAAGGATTGGGATTGTGTTTTATGGGGCTGATATATGACTCTATAAAGGGGAGACAAGATCTCTTTCTTTTCTCTGTGAGTACCTCGTGTGTCGCGCTAGAAAACTACAATAAAGTCACTCTGAGCATTCAGGGATTCCAACGCAGCAATGCCGAAGTCTCCATATTATTGCTATTAATTATTACTATTATTACATTAATTTCTAAGGCATCAATCTCCATAGTATCTGGGAACTGTGACATAAATTTAGCACAAAATTAGCATACATTAGCTAAATTAATGTAACATACCATATGTGGCAAAAACTAACGTAACATAATGTGGAATAAATTACAATAATTTAACATTGACTCTCAGGACTTGATGAGACTGTAAATCTTCTTTAAGAACTAAGATTAAAGCAAGAAGCATTAAAAAGTGGTTTCATTTTACAAAGGAACAGCCTTCGCAAATGCAATGTTTTGCAACACAGTTCATTTAGTAAGAGGTTTCATCCAATTTGCCACTTAATAGCATTGCTTTGCAATTACAACATTCCCTTTCACCCAAAGCACCTGCAGCACTTTACAAATAATAATCCATTTGCACCGTGTCTTGCGAAGCCAAAGAGCATCAACATCCCCAGGTTTTGGGCAGAATGAAAATGAGTCGTGGACGAATTAAACCATTTGGCCAAGCAAGGCGGAGGCAGGGACCATGTCTCCGAAACCCCCACTTCCAGCTCTTGGCCCTGACCATCCATCAACACGCCTGCTCCTCTCAGGGATGAAGCCTCTTCCCGACCTGCTCTGCTCAAACACCAAACCCGAATTTCTGCATGCAACGATGGGCAGAAGTGGGTGACCACCCTTGGGGGATGCCCACCCCACCGCCGTCCTCTTCTCTCCTGCCCTTCAAGGAGGACATTAAAACACCTTCTTCCCACCACCATGCATTTTGTTGAAGGAGGCACCTGGCTTTAATGGAAGGGGTTGTTTTAACTGCAATAATCCTGCAGAGCTCAATTCCACCTCTGGTGAAACCACCCCCCAGCTAGCTGCTGGTTTGGAGCCAACGGCAACCCAGGTCTTGCACCATCCACCTCCTTCGGGTACCAGACAATAACGGTACAACACATGGAAACCCATCACCTATTTCTTTGTCCCCATGTGGTCTGCTTTTTGCTCAGCTCATCAGAGGACCACGAGCAGCACACGGAGCTTCACTGCAGCTGCTGCACTCGAGTCTGCCGGGAGGAAAACCAACTGCAATTTCCCTTCCATGTAAAGCGTTGTGCTGCCTTTAGCTCCGGAGAGCCGTGCTCCTCCGTGCCTCAAGGGGAGGAAGGGAGAGGAGGGAGAGTCAAGACATTGCCCTTGAAGAATGCAGGAGCAAGTATATTAGTCACAGAAAATCCATTACTCAAGATGATGAATGCCTTTTCCTGCTATGCTGCTGTTAGACTCCAGAATTAAAACCCAGAGACACGTTGCAGCTCTGTGAGAACACTAATTTACATGACAAGTACACAGATTACAATACATGGTGTTTCACTGAATCACAGAGTTGGTCTGGCCATTGGAGAACTGCCCCTTTCCAGCCCCAACCATTAGGAATCCCACCAAAGGACCCCAAATTCCCTGTGGCACTTGATGGGTCATGAATGATGCTAGAACACATCTTTACCCCCTTCCTCTCTGAAGAGTCACTGGAGCCCTGGTGGGGTATCTGTGATCAGAGCAGAGAGAGGATTTGTCCATCAGAGATGGCTCAGTGGTGGCCACGAGATCCAGAGTCAGAGAGATGCTTGTGAGGAAGACAAAGGGTCTGGTCTTTTCCCCATGGACCATCCTGAGCCATAGGTTTTGAGCTCCAAACACACCCTGCAGACATCAGCAACCCAATCCTTGCACTACAGGGGCAGATCCTCTCTCAAAAAAAGCCTTTGAGCCCAAACCAGCAGGCAAAGCAATTAGGGGAGAGAGCTCTAAGTGGAGTAGAGTAGGAGAAAACAGATGAAGTACATTAAATTCCTTTTCTCCCAGGGATTTTACAGAGCTGTCGCACGTCCTGGGGATCCAGCCTTGGGGAGGCAAGACTCTCCTTGCCTGCACCCTGCCAGCACTAACCTTCTGAGGTCCTCAAGGCCAAGGCTGACTCTTCAGCTGTATTTCTGCCTCCAGTGACCACACTCAGGTGATAGACCCATTCATGTGGCCAAGCAACTTCCACCAGCCCTATCTGCCCCAGCCATGAGTAGCCCATGGCTGCTGGGTATCTATCCATCCATCCATCCATCCATCCATCCATCCATCCATCCATCCATCCCTCCCTCCCTCCCTCCTTCTTGGTGTAGTCCAATGGGGCTGTGGGAGAAACCTGCTGAAGTTCTCCCAGTGCTAGAATAAGTCCCCAGAAAACAGCAGCCATGGCTGGCAGTGCTTCAGGGGAATGATATTTCCATGAAAATCGCTATTTTCATAAATGCAAAAGAGAAAGAAAAGGAATTTAAGCTGGGCAGAAAGATGACAAATGCCTCAAGGTCCTGGGCAGGAACCTGCTGATGGAGGGAAATGTTATTTTTCAATATTAAAGCAATCTCAAACTGATTCAGAACCTGGTGACAGCAGGGCAATTTAATCAACTGCTCCAAAACGCTTCACCTTTGGAGTGAGAAAATGCGCTGGTGGAAAATAGCAAATGAAATGTTCCAAAACGTCTGAAATTCGGTTTTTGCTTTTTTACACACCATCCTTTGAGATGTTATGACACAATGCCAAAGTGTGGAAACACAGGGATTTTCTGAGAAATAAAAATTTTAAATTTTGCTCATTCCTGGTTAGCTGTGAGTTCAATATTATGAAGCAGGTTCTAAAGCTGCAGAGAAGGTGATGAAAGAATATTAATGATATTCTTAGATGAGCAGTAAAATACACTGATGCTACTAATAAATTGAAGCTGCTTTTTTCACCGTTGGGATATTGCCTGATCTGCGAGACAATTTTTGTTGTGTTTTGCTGGAACCAGCAGAGGAGAAAGGTTAAAATCGGCAACGCTGCCTGAACTGGGGAGACACAACGGAACCCGGTGGTGATTCATCAACTTGGAACAATGCAGACCACGACTCAAGGAACTATTATAAACCCAGGAAGGGTAGCGTAAAACCTCCGAATTATTCATCAGTCCCCAACCCAGACCTCCGCTTGTGCTTTTTATCTTGCAAATAAGATGTCAGATCTCAGGAGGCTTAATTCAGTCTCTGCTTCCCCAATTTGGTGGACCATCTATAACGATTTGCCGTTAAATATCCCACATTCACAAATTTCTACATTTATTGGCTTCATTTTAAAACATCATGGCTATCTTTTTATGTCAGCAGGAGATATGACAGAGCTCTTCGATGAAGAGAACTGACTATAAAAGGTGCTAATAAAGAAATCAATCTAACATTATAGCGCATATTTAGAATTAATTCTGTCTATTCCCCCCCCGCCCCCGAGCAATAGACAGCACCTAATAACAGCAGGATCATCTGAAAAGTTATATCCCTTGATTTAAAAACTGATGTCTGTCAAGGTAATGGGATTAAAAATGAATTGCCATTTTTAATATCATCCCACCAGCATCTATCTCACTGTCAGGGCTTCCCAAACAACAGAACATGGAGACGCAGCCTGAAATTAGCCCATCTCATTTTAAGACTCTTCCTAATGATCTTCTGAATGAACTCCTGCTATTTGGCAACATAATTTTAGAGTTAAATATCAGCTTTTTTTTTTTTTTTTTAATGTGCTGATGCCACACAATGGGAACTTCACTTAGCGATGGTGCCCTGCAGATTAAATCACAGAGAATTCTTGGGGGGGTGAATTGATGCTGTCATTGCTCTTTTGGTAAAGAAGAAGAGCGAGCGGCCCCTTGCCTTAAGGGTTCCTACGGGTTGCGGGGGCGGGATGGAAAATGAAGCTCCCTTTTGGGAAATTGTCCCCTTTCTGCCCTCACAGAGGGGAAGCCGCAGAGTGAGCAGGCAGGGCTGCTAGCCTGGGCAAACTGCACCATTCCCAAATTTATATTCCTGTGTATTCCAGGCTGCGCTCTCAATTGACGATCATGTCCCAGTTTTAACTGCAGCCTTGACACCACTCTGCTTCCTTGGTGTACAAATCTGTCAAGGGCACTGGCTGAGTGAGTACATAAAAGCATTTTTTTTATTTTTTTTTCCCCATTTGTTCGAGTCTTAGAGTTTTACATATCCGAAGAGAAATAAAAAGACGACGTGCCTTTGATATTCTATGGCACATCTCGTGCAAAGATCACTTCGTTTCTTCGGGGTGTCACCACCGAGCTCATGATGTTCCACCTGCCATTCCGGTGGGGGGGAAGAGGCAGCTCGGCTCCCCGGAGCAGATGGTGAGGAAAAGGCACGGAGGGAAATGGACTCAAAATAAATTTGGGGCTTTCCTTTCCTCTCCTCCTGGCTGGGCAGCCCCCAGCACACGGGGGCTCGGGCCAAAGCAGGGCAAATCCATGGATGGAGATGCCCTCGCAGGTCCTGATGCCCAAATCTCACCGGCTGGGGAAGCGAAGCTGACTTGAACCCAGCGCTCTCATCCAACTCCAGTTTTCCCAGTTCTGGGTGCAGGCTGAGAGCAGGAATTCTTGTCACTGCAAGGACCATTGCTCTGGGCACCAGAGAAGACATTAAAGGAGCTGATTTCAATTTCCAACTTCTAAGGGGTTTATTAATAAACAGTGTGGGTAAATAGCCGCCTTCCAATTACGACAAATACCTTGAAGGGACAGTGTCCTTTTAAACAAACATTAGATGCCTTATTAAATTGAAATTAAATGCTCACTAAGGGCCATTCATTGACAAAAAAATGTTTCCAAAAGTAATGAGCAGGTCACCTCACTGGTGGATAACGGCTCGACCTTGGCTTCCCTGAGAGACAGCCCCAGATAATGCACCAAAGGCTTGGCTGATGAATGGCTCTGACGAAACACTCTTGACCTTAGGAGGCACTCCAAAGTGATGAACGGTTAATGATGAAAGGCTCCAGAAAGAGATTGTTTTAATTTCTGGCCATAACATGCAATTTCCAGGCCATTGCTTGGGGAAGGAGGGGAGGGAACGGAGGGGGAGGAGAGTACAAGGAACAGAGTGAGGAGGCTGTATTTCAAAGTTTAACAAAACGTGGTCCAACAGCATCGCTGAAAGGTGCCGCACGTCTCCGTGATGCTGTAGAGGATGTTCAGCGCTTTCCTCAGCCCCCCCTAAACTCATGGCTGAATGAGTGTCCCTCAAAGTCTTTGGTGGGTGTCACTGTTAACACACCCCACTGCCCCCCCCCGGCTTACAGCATCCCCTAAGCTGTCCTCTTGGTCTCCCAGTGAAAGCTCCCCCTCACCCTTCACGTTCAATGGGACACCAGCTGATGACACGTCTTGCCCCATCCCTTTGTACTGTGCCACCCTGGTCCCTTCTCCCCAGGCTACGGCGTCAGCCGAGGTACCAGAGAGTCCAACACCTCTTCGTCAGCCCCTGAAGTGTTTGCTTTTCTCCCATTCTGAAGGCAATAAAAGTAATGAGAAGAATGATCATGCCATCTGCTCCCCAAGCTTTTCACCTGCTCTAGCAAGGCAGTTTGTTTCCTTGCCTCTGTCAGGCACCATCCCCTGGGCAGCAGCAGGCAAGACCAACAATCTGGGGGCCTTTTCCACCCCAGATGGGCTTCCCCCAGCACAGGGAGCTCTGCGGGAGGTTTGCAACTTGGAAAAGAAACGTCAAGGTGCATCCCTTTGCTTGGAGGGAGAGAGCAAAGGGTGAAGTTGCTTCTGACCCTGAGATGATGCTAACTCAGAGCAAAGGGTGGAGAAGTTGCTTCTGACCCCAAGATGAAGCTAACTCTACTTCAAAACTCATTCATGGCTTGGAGTTAAGCTGATTAGGGGTGCTGGATACCCCAAAAGCCATGCCAGTCATTCACTGTGGTGCCATTAATGATACCACAGGAGCACCCAGAGAAGGATGTGGACATTTTACCACCATAAAAGAAACAAACCAGGATGAACAAGGAGTAAAGGGAAGGGAGAAAAAGTCTTAAGGATGGTCATGAGGATTTAATTCTCTCAGTGGGGTTGAGCTGGGAAACCAATAGAGGAGATAAAAAAAGGGAAGAAAAAGATGTGGTTGGAAAAATCAGGCTGGGATTCACTTTGAAAGAGCAGCCATGAGCATGTCAAAGCCCCCATGGAGCAAGGCTTGCCAGGAGAGCTGCAGGTCCCTGTGGAGCCAGGCTTGGTGACAACAGCCATTTGTGTGTCTCTGGAGCACTTTGTAGTCGGGGCCAAAGCACAGTCACAAATGTCACAACTTGCCTTGCGAATATTAATGCTGCACACTCAGGCAGCTGCAGATGCTGAGAGTTTGAGGACTTGCTTGAGGTCAGAGAGAGAGACAGTGGTTGATCATGGTGTGACCCTTTGTGTTAGCTTCCAGCATTAGCTACCAGCTCACACTTCTTCATCCATCTCTCAGAGGAAATGAGAATGATTTTTTTTTTTTTTTACCCCTCCCTCGCAGCTGAATGGAGAAAGATGTATTGGTTCAATCTAAAGGCACAGCAAATAGTCACAGGGCCTTGGCTCCAGAGGGATTTTTTGTTCTTTTTTATATCAACTAATTACATTTAAACAAATTCTCACTGTTGAGCTTGTTGGGAAGTGTCAGCTCCTGTTTTTGTCATCTGGCCTCACAACTCTCATTCTGGCTGAGTTTGCCTAGCACTTTCATTAACCTTTCAGGGCATTTTGCTTATGAAACAGCAAAATAAACGAACGATGTGCCACTTTGCCTGAAGTTTCAGTTCAGCTGCACTTTAATTGGCCTGTGCCTTGGGTTTTGAAGTGGTCCTGCCTCCGACCTTCATGTTCATCTATGTCCACTCATCACAAAGCTAACCCTGGAGAAAGACAGAGATGCAATATATACAGTATATGTATGCCTCTATCCCTATATATATTTATAAAATCAAACTGTCACCTATGCTTTGAATGAAAGGCAGGACTTCACCTGACTCCAAGGAATACGGTCTTTTATGGGGAAAATGAAGTTGTATAGTCTTTTGGGGTCCTTTCATGCTGCCTAACTGTAGGCATCTAACTAAAAAGCCTCAGTGAAGATCTCAGCCATGTAAAGGCAGAGAACAGTAGGGTAAGAGAGAAGGAAATGGCTCCAGAGCACTATTCTGAGTCACAGGAGACAGGGTGGAAGGACCTTGAAAAATCATTGAGTCCCTTTCCCTGCCTCCAGGCAAGATCAGCTCGACCAAAACCACTCCTGACAGATGTTTGTCTGATCTCTCCTCCAGAATTTCTTCTGCTGCTATTTTAAGCCCATCACTTCTTTTTGTGAGAGCAGTGAACTTGTAAAAAAAAAAAAAAAAACCCAAAAAACCAAAACAACCAAAAAACAATTCAAATCTCTTTCTCTCTGTAGAAAACGTGAACATACTCTGTGAGCTGTCTTTCCCTTCAGCCTTTTCTCCTACAGAGCAAACAAACCCTGATCTCGGTTCCTTCTGCCGAGGTGATCTCTGGACCCCTCGCCCTACTCGCTGCTTTCTTCCACCCGTGCCTACCGCCCACTGCCTGCCTCAGGTGCTCTTGGCTTATTGTTGGGAGGTGCTTTTCTTGCTCTTCCTTCCGACCATCCCTCTTTAAGTGAGAGTCCTAAAACGAGACACAGCAACAACACTCCTTTGAGAGCCACGCGAAATTGCTCAGTGTCTCCTCCAACCAGGAGGGAGGTCGGAAAAGAAGCGCTGGTTTTCCCCTCGTGTGGTTCTCGGTGCTCAAGGCTGCAGAAGAATTCTGGTGGGATTTCACTCTGCCCTCATCATCCAAGAGGAAACTGAGACACACACACTCCAGGGCCAGCACCTTTAAAGCTTCATTTCAGCTGCTAAAAATATGCAAGAGCTGAATTTCTCCGACGTGGTTTTCCCCTTACAAGGCAAAAAATCCTCCTGTTAATGGCTTGTAATCTCCCCGCCATTCCTGGTGGCAAATAACTGGTGAGTCTCAAAGGGCGAAGGAGCTGACTTCTGCTGCTTTTGTTCTTGCAGATGGGAAACATTAGCACCGACAACTTGAGCTGCACAATTATGTTTTACTGCGGGAGGAGAGAAGATGGGGCTGCAGGAACAGTACGAATAAAACTGCGAAGCAGCGTAAACCATGAACTCAAAGGCTCAGGGCTGAGCAGGGAGAGAGCCATGTCCTTGCTGGTGCTCAAGCAGTGACCTGGCCCACCCATTGCCCTGCCATCCAAGCCATCCCTTTGCCTTTCCTCCCCTGGGGGACCCCACAGAGGGTCCCCTGCCCGGCAGAGCCTTTCCCCGTGGGTTGCAGTCACCGGGAGCTGACGCCCGGGGAACTGATGCACAGAAGGATGAGCTCCGAGTAATCTACTCCAGGAGGATGTGGAGGCAGGCTTTTGGCCAGAATCCAGGTTTTTATTAATATCCCAGGCTGGGGGAAGGGAAAGCTGTTCTCCCTTTCGGATGGAAAGTGCTGGGAGGAAGAAGAGAGACACATTGCTCTTCGAGCCTTCTCCAGCCTCAAGGCTCTTGCTGCCCTGGAGGGGTTTCTTGTGGGTACGTTTGCAGGTCAGCAGGAAGGTGCAGGGTGGTGTGGAGTAACTGTGGTAGAACACATGTATAAAATTCCTTTTTCATTATATTCACTGATAGGTGGAACTGAGAGGAAGGGGAAATTTGTTGTTTGCTTATTAATTTATTTTTAATCCTGGCTTGTGGAGAAACCCAGCTCCTAGGACAACAAATGGAACTGCAGAATTCAGGCCAGTTTGAGGAGTTCTAGGATGAAAAGCACTACTATTATTTCTGGTCTGTCCTCACAGCACATGCTCAAGAAGGGAAGTTTTATCCCCAAAGGTTTCTCAGCCCCCAGTTCCCCACAGGGATCACAGTGCCCGATTTGGGCATCTGAGCTGCAACCACAGCAAACATCATCCCTCTGCCAATTATTTGTTTTAGGGCAGCCAAGGTGGCCCAGAACCTCCATAAGGAATTCTAAGTGCAAAACTGTTAGTCAAAAAGGAAGGATTTGGGGGTTATCAGAGGCATTAACAGCAGTGGAGAGGTAGAACGATAGAGTCCAACTTCTGAGGGCAAAATTTATTTTTAGGCCTCCTTTTATAACCTTTTTTTTTTCACAGATGTTGGAGATAGGACTCTAGTCTATCACAGATGACATCATTAATTTGGATTTAAGGAAGACTTCAAGGAAGATCTCTGGTGTCAGCTCTACTGTTTTGGGGTTTTTTTTAGATACTAAACAAGCCAAGGAGATTTAGGAAAGCCCTGAGGACATGGCAGGAGGACTAACTCACTACAAGAGGAAGAGTTTGGCAGCCAGGTTGGGACTGGAAAGCTCACATGCATTTCATACAAAGAGCACTCAGACCTGGTTTGTCTCCAAGAAGCATAAATCAGCCTGACACAGGAGGCGGCATCCTACCTTTGGGAAACCTCACCCTCATTCCAGGAGCATCAGATCAGTTTTCCTCCGTCACGGAGACTGACTTTTGCTGAGGTAGCAACACCAGTATTTCTGAAGCAAATGGGCTGCTTTCCTACTCTGGGAGCCACCACAGACAACTCACCAGGAGGCATCTGCCTCATCCTCCTCCTGAGGGAGGGGACCTGCCCTTTCCCATTGCCCTTCCCTTTGCACCTCCCCTGTGATGGAGGCAGCAGAACATGCTCCTCATTACAGGGCTTTTGTGGGCTGGGAGATTTAATTTGCCTTTGTGGGGGACCAACTCTTTCTTTCCTTTCAGTAACTTCATATGATTAACCAGATTTGAGTTTTCATAATAATACAACTCATTCCGTCTATACATAATGGGGTTTTGCTGCAGTGAGGTTTTCCCACACAAACAGCATTTAACCTAGGCTTAATAAATTCTTCCCCATGGCTATTGCCTTACCTTTATTCTGTGATCTCCAGCTGTGGCAGCTCATAGTGTTCCCCTGTCAATGTACATGAAAGCCACGAAACACCAGAAACTCAGCATCTTATTGAGCGGCAAACAACTGTACCCCAGCCAGCCAAAGCCCTGAATTACCCAGACAGCAACATGAGAGATAACAGTTGTGCTTGTAAATAGCTGGTAAGGAACACACAGAATGGCCCTTTTTTTCCCCGAAGTTTGCAGAAACGGGAGCACATTTCCCCATACCTGGATGCCCATATTATCTGCGGCAGGAAAAGGGACCCATCCTGGACCATGTCTGAGCTCCAAAAGGCTGAGATGGTAATGAAAGCTGGTTTGAAAGCACTGCTTCCCTGGGTTGGGAAGGGCAGGTTGCCATTCCTCATACTGACCCTCAGTACGACAGGCTGGGAAAAAAGTAAAAAAGGAAAAGAAAACTCAAATGAAGAAAAGGATCTTCTGTCATTCATTAGCAATACTTTTGAGTTTATTCTCACCAGGCAACATCTGTGCTTAGAACAAAAACCTGTCCAAATACAAGTAAGATGTTTGCCTTATGGACTAGTTATAGTGATAGAGAGCCAGACAGCTCAAATGATGCAGCCCTGTGTGATTGTACCACTCAAGGGCTCTTGTTCAGTCACTGTTACAGGCTTTAATAGCTATGATTCCTAACCCATCCCCTGACTTTTACATGATGCCGTATATATATATACACACACGTGCACACACACAGTTTATCTCTAGGCAAAGCCCTAGAGCTCTTGAGAAGCAGCTCCTGCTGCTCGAGAGATCCCAGGGTTTACCTTTAAGCATCACCGCCATCAGAATGTCTTGTTATCAATTTGGTTGTGTCAAATTGTCTTTCAGCTCTGAGACCAAGCAACAGGCAGAGAGATGGGAGTCCTTCCTAACCCCCAGACCTGATGGGGGCTGGATTCTCAGAGCAGGCACAAGGCTATAGCTCTTCTCCTGTCTGCAGGGAAATGTAAACCCGCTTGGCAGAAGCCAATATGAAAAGCAAAAATTTGCCCTGTGATGGCCCATCCCGCTGGTCAGGAGATCCTGTGCCCAGCAGCGCATGAAGTTTGCCGTTTCTTGCAGCAAAAGAGCTGCTCCATTTCCCAAGAGCACTCCCCCTCCCATCCCACCCATTCTGTTCTCCCCAAAAGGCTCCCCTGTACCCCCCCCCATCACCGCCCCAGCCCTGCCATAGAATCATAGAATGGTTTGGGTTGGAAGGGACCTCAAAGATCATCCAGTTCCAACCCCCCTGTCCTGGGCAGGGACACCTCCCACCACACCAGGTTGCTCCAAGCCCCATCC
>JAOQGH010000007.1:2426616-2455582 GCA_025769975.1 Gallinago jamesoni | reverse complement strand
ATGTCCTTCCTGTGTTGAGGACTCCAAAGCTGGACACAGAGCTCCAGGTGGGGTCTCACAAGTGCAGAGCAGAGGGGCAGAATCACCTTCCGAGACCTCCTGGCCACACTTCTCTTGATGCAGCCCAGGACACGGTTGTCTCTCTGGGCTGCCAGCACACATTGCTGGCTCATGTTGCCATCCCGCACCCCTTGTGGTCCCTCCAGCACGGAGTAAATGAAATCCACCCTGAGCAGTCAAAGGGCTCCTTGCTGTCCCCCCACACTCCCGGTGGGCTGCTCGGAGCCTTCACACCCCCTTTGATCCCTCAGCACTGCTCTGCTTCCAGATCTGCCTCTTTCTTCCACATTGCACCGAGACGACTTGCTCTCCTGGTCTTATAAAAGCCAGTTATGGCAGTGACCGTGCAATATATTTCCCCCTGCTTCCAGAGGACTCCTGTGTCTCCTCTGACAGGGCTATAGCCATTCCTTTCATGAAATGAAGGAGGCTGCTTTCCTGCCCTAAGAAAATAACGCTGATTGCACAAGCAAAAATGTTTCAGTAGCTCAGATCAATCCACGCAATACATAACATGACTTAAGATGTGTCTCTAGTTCAAGTTAGAGAAAGCAAACCCAGGATTAGATTTAAAAGGTGACCAAATCAGCAAGTCACACCTGTAAATGTGTGTTCACGCCTATTAATTCAGCAATCGCTGTCTCACAGTCTGGCAACAGCGAGAGGTAGTGGTTGTGTGGGACAAGAGGTGTGTGATGAGTCCATGGGTTCTCAGGAAAATCTTACAAAACCCCCTAAACTGAAGCAAACAATTGCTGCCCCTCCAGCCAGCACAGTGGAACTGCCCCATGGACTGCACCAGAGGACCAGTATAGCCCAGTAGCTTGCAGGAGAGATATTGGCCAGTTTGGCAAGCTGGATGGCTTCTGCTCTGGAACAACCTCACATCTGGGAGCACAAGGTTTCCTGACATTACTATTAAATGTTCTGGAAAGTAGCACAACTAAGAGAACAAGGTATGCAGGGCAGGAGAGAGAGGCTGGGAGAAAAATGTACAGGGAACAGCCTATTAATACCTGCCTGTACTGCCATTGGCTTTAATCAGCACTAATAACCCCTCACTGTCAGGGGCATTTCCCTTCACCCTCTAATTTTAAATAATTATTATAATAAGGATTCTACTACGCAACCCTAGAAACAGCATCCTTGTCACTAAAACTGTACCTAGTAATTGAAAAACAAACCTGCAGAGGATCTATCAACCACACAGGAGAAAGAAAAAGAGCATTAACTACCACGCTGCAGAGCCCTTTGCTTGTCATAACGTATTAGGTGTTTCATTACACATCTCGCCGGGGCTGCGAACGCCTGGTAACCCAGCTACCGCCTGGGAAGGGAAGACCTAGAGTGCCATCATCTTCTAGGGAAATAAGCTTTGTGTCACTATTGCCCTGCTCAAATGAAGTGGCTTTTCAGAAGGACTGGCCAGGAAACCTGAGGGTCATTTTTGGGGAAGTCTGGGACCCGCTCCCCTCCCCACCTGCACGCAGCTCACGGGGTGTGAAATCATTGATGCACATCAGCATCATCCGTATCCCAGTTAATTTCATGCATTGATTTTTCTCTCATTACATTAATTCCATTTTATGGAGGAAACTAAAAGGTCCTTTCCTTTGAAGCCGTCACCAGTAACGAAGCTCTAAGATTCATGGTGCTGGAGAACTCTGTGCCAGGACCAGAGCAGAAGTGCAAGTTTAATTAAGACACAGAGGGAGAAAGGCTGTAATCTCCACGGTCAATTAATCAATTTCTCAATGAGATAGCACACAGATGGGTGGGCAGAGAGCTGGAAGAGCTGGAGACTTGGAGAGTTGGGAACAAGGAGTTTAAGCTCAAGACCTGTTTGAGGGGATGGTCTGTCCACCACAGGAGCCCAAGCCACCCAGCAGAGCCACCTTCACACAGCCACCAGCAGCTTTATGGACATCTTCCAGACGCCCAGTTGCAACCCGAAGAAATTCAGTGTGCAAACAAAGCCTTTCTAGGTTGAAGTAGGAGAGAATGAAGGGCTGGAAACCCTTCTCCATGGCCACCTGAACTCCCCAACTGCCCTCACCCCACCACTGCTCCACTTCCACCACTTGACTCTCAGGGCAGATGCCCTGCGAGGATGGTGGCTTCTTTGGGGAAGGAGATATTTTCCAAATCTAAACCAGGTAGCGCTGAAGGAGAAGGTGTGGTTTGTCTCTAGTTCTTTCCTCCCTTTCAGAAGCCTGGATGGAAAGTGAAACCAATTAATTCCACAAAAACAATACCCCTGCATAAGTGTAATTGTTTAAAAGCTGTAAGAATATCAAAGAAAACAGAGCAGTGGCTGTATAAGTTGCTCTCTACAGAAAAACAAAACGTTGTCATTAAAAATAACCACAGGGTCAAATTTTTTTCTACCAGTCCTACCAAAAGCCTTCAAGTCTCTCCCCACGTAGCACAACAACAACGTTACAGCAGCGAGAAAGATCATCTTCCTCCTTTCATTACGAAGCCCAGAGGACACTGGAACTGGCTTCAAAAGAGAAAGAACCAGGAGAAGACCCCAGAAGCCTCAGCTCGGTTTCTCTTTAGCCTTTCCACAGGCTCAGCTCTGCCTCTGAAGAGCTGCTGGTTTTCTGTGCCACCAGCTTCTTCTCTGCTTTACTGTCCTTGAAGGCTGGGATTTCTAGCTTTGATTTAAATTTATTATTGATAATAAAATAAATAAGCAATCATTGCAAAAAGTCCTAAAACACTTTCATGCTTAATTTAAATGCACCAGTATAACATTTGGAATAATCTCATGAATAGATGCAGGAACTAAGATCACGTAAAATAACATCAGCAAATTATCTAGTTGCCAACACAACTTTTTGATAATAAAAGACAGCTCAGGACAATTTGCCATTGTTTAACCTAATTTATTTATCTGCACATAATCGCAGTACAGCCCTAGGGGAAATACAGAGGGGGAAATAATTGGAGCTGATGTATTTGTATTCGTTTGCTGTGAATTGGAAGAGAAAATAAAAAGGTGGAATATTTTACAGAAAAATCACTCCGGAAAAATGAAATCTCTTTTGTGGGAGCCACTTTTCAGCTGCAAGTTGCCCACCTGGCTTGTTCTTGCAGGCAGAAAGCAAAGTAGACAGCAGCCATCCCAGCAGGCACCCCGGAGCTGTCGTTGCCATTCCCCTGATGGAAAGATCCATTCTTTTATTCAATAAATCCATTTTATTTATTTATTTATTTATTTGCGGCTGAAAACTACGATTTTTATGGAAAGGCTATTTTCCTGTTGAAATGCCAACCCAATCTGGAAATAACAGAGCGGGCCCCGCTAGTGAGGAGTTTGAAAAGGTTAAAGGAAAGTCTAAAAGCTATTTGGGAAGCACGCGGCCGCTTCTACGGGAAAGAAAATGCATCATTTCAGAGGTGAAACGAGAACACCTGGACTCTGCAGCTGCCAGGCTTGTTTTGGGAGGCAAGCAGAGAAGATGCGTCCCGTCACCTGCGGTGGGCTCGGCAGGGAAACAAAAGGTTTGGGAAAAGGAATGGAAAAGCTCATTTTGTACCAAAGAGATGCGATGCATTACAGACACCCGCTCGCAAGGGAGGGGGAGAAAAGGCACGTCTGGCTCCAGTAAAGCCAGTGAGACACACAGCCTGGCTCCAGCTCCCTGGAGAGCAACCAGGGCTCTGCCTGGGGCTTTTCAGGGGAAGAAGACAACACTGTGCAGGATTTGGCCTTGGTTTATAGCTTTGTAGCCCCTCACTGACCCGAGATGTTTGCCAGGCAGAGTGTTCCAGATGTGGCAGCTGCCAGCACCAGCTCAGCAAGTCGCTAAGGGATGCTGATCCACCTTCGAGCTCCCCAAACCCTAGGAAGATTCCCAGGGGATTTTCTTAGGGAGGGCACCACAAAGGATAAACCAAACTGACCAGCTAAGGCTGGACTTGCTTCTAAACCCAGATCAGCTTCAGACTGAGGACGGTGTGTATGAGTCCCAGCAAAGCAGAAAGGCAACACACTTCACTGCCAAGCTGGAAATATGGTGACAAAACCAAAAAGAGAATAAAATATGACTTGCAATTTTGGATTGTAACTCAGCAATAAGGCTTCCATCGAGCTCCTTCCTGCAGAAACCTGCCATTTGAGAGCATTTCATTGCACCTGAGCTGGAAGAGATGCTGCCAAGACTGTCACGAGAATCAACAGGAGGGTCAGAGCAGGAGAGCAGCTCTCATCTCTCCCGGGACAGCTGGGCTTTCCCAAGCCCTCATATCTCCAGGATTTTATTCTGCTGCCGCAGAAAAATCTTTATGTGTGTAATAGAAAGTAAGGCTTCAGGAGAAGCACTTTGCTTTCCTGCATAGAAAGAAGCCATCCTAATTTTTTTTTTTTTTTTTTACAAAATTACACTTGAAAACCTTATTATTTTGCTAAAGCCTTGCCTTGTTGTTCATGTGAAGAAGACTTCAACCCAGAATCAAGTTTCTTTATCTAATCCCAGTGTCACTGCTAATCTTCCCTGTGTCCCACATTCAGTCCCGTCCCAGCAGAACTGGATGAGGACCAGTGGGGATCTACTCCCCACCAAGTCCTCCCTCCCACAGCCTCCCTGGAGCTTCACTTCTGTGGCCCAGCTCTGCATTTAGGAACTCTAACCTGCAAACACTTTCAAGAGCATGTTTGTTGTTTTCTTTCCTTTGTTATCCATTTAGCATCCTTATACATCAAAGCAGCCTATTTTTAGTTGCCTTCTCGAGGAGGATCTGAGCAGCTCCTTTGGCTGCAGCAGGGTCTCTTTGCCACAGGCCACATCAAGCAAACACACAAACTGAAAGGGATCTGTCTTTGTGCTGTAAATAGGGCTGCTCTTTTGACTCCTCTATAGCTAAAGCTGAGCAGGAACAAGGAGCCCAATTCTCCCAGGGATTCTCCACCTCATATGTGAAAACCGAGAGTGCCTCACATTTTGCAAGCACTAGACTCAGCTTTTAGTTCTTTCCTTGGCGAGAATGGGAAGAAGCCTACTAGACTGCCTGGGCTGAGATTGCAATTAGTGACTCAATTTCTCTACAGCTTCCCGGATTGCTTGGGCCTAATTATTCCACTAGATGGACCCAGTACCATTCTCAGTGTCATGTGCCCTATGCTCCTAATGGCTGCTGGAGCCTCCCTTGGGAAAGGTCCATGAGAGCAGGAAGATTCAGTCTCACAGGAGCCCTGGCACTCAGGATTACAGCATCCCAAAACATAAGGTCTCATTACAACTTCTTCTTTTGTCCCACACCAACATCAAATCTATAGGGAAACAGTTCCCTTTGGTTCTTTGCTTTAGTTGAACGCGTGTAACTATTTAAATAAAGATATAGCAAGAATGTGGAGAAAAACTGTAACAGGGTCTGTTGCAATAGGACAAGGGGGAATGGCTTTAAACTAAAAGAGGGAACATTTAGACTAGATGTAGAGAAGACATTTTTTACACTAAGGGTGGTGAGACACTGGCCCAGGTTGTCCAGAGAGGTGGGAAATACCCCATCCCTGGAGGTGTTCAAGGATGGGTTGGACAGAGCTCTGAGCAACCTGATTCAGTTGAAGATGTTGGATTAAATGACCTTTAAAGGTCCCTTCCAACTCAAAATATTCTAAGAGAAGAGACAGGGCAGGCTATACAAGTCCACAGCCACTGCAGGGTGTTCCCAGGGCTGTCCCCCACCTGCACGTTATTGAGTGTGGCAGTTACAAACAGCAGAAAAAAAAAAACCAAACAGGAAAGCAAATCCCTTGCAAACTCTGCAATCTGGCCCATTGTCCTCTGGCCCCTAGCCATCCCAAGTGTACTTTTCCTGGGAACATCACCTGTGCTGTAGGAAGGGTGTCCATCTAAACAGGACAGCAGTCTCTCTTCCTTCTGGCATGTAGGTAAGATGCCCCATTGGTATTTCTGTTCCCCCATCCATCCAGGAGCTACAGATGGCAACGCCTCTTCAATATTTTATTAACCTCTGCCACCATCTAAAATCCCCAAGCAGTTTAATTTCTGCTTTCCTAAATCTACTGAAACGGAAAGTTTACCCAGAGTGATTTTCAGCCAAGATGACTCAAGACGGAGTCCTCGACTGAACTCACTTCACTCTCCACCGGTAAAGCCATTCTGAGCTCTCTTTTTACTTGCAAGAGGAGATGAAATGAAAGGACTGTGCTCTCAGACGGTTCAGCTGAGCACGGTTGATCTCCACCGGCGGGGTGCCTGGCCCCAGCCATGGAGGCTGCTGAAGCCCTGCCAATTATTACTACGTGCAAACGTACAGCCAATTCTTGTGACATCCCAGGGCGCAGCAGAAGAGACCAATGGCCCAGGGGGGGACGTGCAACCTCACTTGCAAGTAAACTCCAAGCTGAGTTTGAATCCGTTAGAGAACCACTGGAAAAATAGCAACCTTTTCTCCCAAACACTTAGAGAAAGCAGTTCACCACAGCTAATGCCTAATACTAAGCAAAAGCTAAAATATTTATATTTAGCCACATTAACAGTGTGTTTAATAGCCATCCCTGGTCTAATGCTGCCAAGGGAGGCTGGGCTGTGTTTAACAGGCTGTCACTCGTGGGCTGGAAGCCTGGCCCCACACAGAGGGATGACCCTTCCTCGCTGCTCAGCACTGGGTGGGTTCCTCCTCTGACCACACCAGTGACTAACGCACCCCCAAACCAGTGAGAAACCAGCCCACATTTCCACTGAGGAGATGACATTTCCCTCTCCCTTGTCACAATCATATCACCACCAGTGACCGAAAGCAGACAGAAGGATGGATGACAGAGGCAACCAAAGAGGTCCAATTGATGGTGAGGGGCCTGGAGCACAAGTCTTATGAGGAGAAGCTGAGGGAACTAGGGTTATTCAGCCTAGAGAAAAGGAGGCTGAGGGGAGACCTTATTGCTCTCTACAACTACCTGAAAGGAGGGTATAGAGAGGCAGGGGTTGGTCTCTTCTCCCAAGTCACAGGCAACAGGACTAGAGAAAAGAGCCTCAAGTTACACCAGGGGAGGTTTAGGCTGGATATTAGGAGAATTTTTTTCACTGAAAGGGTTACCAGACATTGGAATGGGCTTCCCAGGGTGGTGGTTGAGGCACCATCCCTGGAGGTGTTCAAAAGACAGGTTGACGTGGTGCTGGAAGACATGGTTTAGTGATGGTGTCGCATTTTGTTTGTTGTGTGGGTGTTAATTTTTGTCACAGTTAGGTTGATGGTTGGACAAGATGATCTTGAAAGTCCTTTCCAACCTAGAAGACTCTATGATTCTATTCTATTCCCTACTAGAGCTCCTACAAACAAACCCGGAACCCAGGCTCCAGAGAAGAAGGTGAGGAAAGAGACATGATGCTGGGACCTTCAGACAAGGACTTTCTGCATGTCTGCCCAGGTCAGAGCTGCTTCAAGGAACCTGAGGAAGGAAAGCAAAGTGATGCCATCAAGGTCACACAGACAGCAAGGGTGCCAGGTACTCATTTAGATGCAGCTCCATCAGGTTGACAAACAGTAAATATCATCCTCAGCTTGGTCCCAGGCAGAGCTCCAGCTCCCGGCTCAAAGGCAAACAGCCACCCAAGGGAGCCAGGCTCCTCAGCTGGGGGTATTTCAGCAATTTGGGCAGGTGGAGCTAATTAGCCTCGTTCTCACCAATTTCACTTTCACCTGTTTCACCTGCCGATCAGCCTGTTCAATTAGCACCCTCTCTGCAGGGGGCCAGGGTGGAAGAACAACCTTGGCCAGTACAGATTTAACCCTTCCCTAGCCAAAAAAAGATGGTGTGGGACCATGGTCTTCTCTCCCCAGGTCCCATAGAGCAGTGGTTTTGGCACTGGGTGGACCTTCTTGCTCCTGGTGAGGCTTCTTCAGCTGCAGAGCAGTTTGAGTAGCTGCACTTCTCAACTGGCATTCACTGCTCCAGGCAATGCTTATTTTCCAGCAAATTCACCCGTCTACTTAGCAGAATAATTACCTGCTTTGTAGGATTTGTGCTGTAGCAAACAGAAGGTCTGCTCCAAAAGGAACTGGGAAACTGCTTGATCAACCCAGACTTTCCTGAGATGACAGGACAAGGGAAAGAATTGTTTTCTTTCATTTATTTTGACCCTAACAGTTTACGATTCTGCATAGTGGCTCTGCTGATAAATGGCAATCCATTAAACCCCCATAACTCAATCTCTTGCAACCATCTACCTACATCTTCAGCGCTGCCAACAGGAAGAAATGTTGTCTGTGCAACTATGGCAATTTGCATTCACAGGGATGCTTCGGGCACCCTGGATCATCTACTGTTTATATGTGATTTGTATACACATTTACAGCTGTTCCTTTATAGACAGCACCTTTGTCTCTTCAGTTGGATGTTAAATTGCCATGAACAGAGCACCCAGAACCCAAAGCAACCAAATTCCCTGGTTCCTCTTGAACAACTTTTTGGATATTGGTGGGTTTTGGTACATCTGCAGTGACTCCTGTACTGAGGTTTCCACTGGTTCACAAACAGGTAGATCACAATGCCACTAATTGGGATTCCCTGTGTGGTCGAGAGACCTGGCAGGGAGCCCTCAGCCCCTGGCTGGGCATTAGTGTTCCTGCATTAGTATTCCAGAGCCCCTCCGCTCATCAAATTTTCCCTGGAATCATTATTTTAGAATCCAGAACTGATCAATGAGTGGGTAACACTGCCCAAGAAAAACACACAGCTGGAAATGCACCAGTATGTCTGATTTCTCCAACTCGCAGTATAATCCTACATCATACTTTATAATGACTAACCCCCTGGCTGCGTGTTCACTCCTGAAATATATTGTCGGCTGCTTTGCCCTGTTCCAGGCATTAAAAGCACTGCTGGATTTGAACTGTAATCCTTGATGCAAAAGTGTAATCCAAGCAGGACTAGTACCCGTGTATATAACTGGCCAAAATACCAGATTAGAGGAGCAGCATCTGCCTCAAAACAGCCTTTGGAATTCCTGTGCTGTTCGGTGCAAGGAAATGAAACGACTCACTGGTTTAATTTTCATTTCAAACTAACCCAAATCCCCATTTCTCATCTTCTCCCTGAATTTTGGGGAGGATTAGGGGGACCCTTTTGGCCACGCTGTCCCTCCCCAGCACACAGGTGCTCACAAGCCTTGTCTCCGAGACATGAGCCCCCTTCCCCAGCCCTGCTCTTGTGGAGGGGGCAATCAAAGGCACCCAAAATCGGGGGCTGTCTGGTGCTTCAATGTTCCTCCCAGGCTTTGGGTTGGCAGGAGGAGGGAAGCCTGGAGTTTGGGGAGGCTGCAGGACCGAGTGGAACAGCTTTCAATTATCACGAGTCTCAGACATGGTAATGAAACCAGCATCCTGCTGAGCCACAGTCCCCACCAGCGAGGATGGGTTCCCGATGCAGGCAGCAGCCCGTGGTTTCTGTCCTGCCTACACACGAGCCACGTGCAGAGAGAAACAGATAGGAAAGAGGACAAAGTCCTTGAAGCAGAAGGAATGAGACAAACCTGCAGCAGCTGAGGATCTGGCTGCTGGGTGTCACGCTCTTGCTGGACGTGGACATCAGTGGCTGTTGCCTAGACCGTTAGGAGCAGATGCCACCCCATGCTGGAAGCATTCACGCACAGCTCGGAAAGCTCTCCTTGGAAGTCTCACCTTGGAAAGCAACAGGGATCACTGTCTCTGCTCCAGGTTTTATTTCTCCCAGCTCAGATGTTGTAAAGCGGAGCCCTGGAGCCAAGCTGCTTGGTTGTCTGAGTACACTGTCAGAGGGGAGTGGGACAAGGACCCATTTCCACATCCTCATCACAGTCACTTCTTGTCTTCTTGCCTGTGCTCCTCCCAGCACACTCATTTGCAATTTTCACATGTTTCTGCTCTGTCTCCCTGGACCATAAATCATACACCCAAGAAAGGCAAGCAGGGCTGACAGAAGACATCAGCAATAAGCCAGACGAGACAAGAGATACCATGGCAGCAGAAAACAGGACAGTGCTTTAATAATAGCATCTATTTTATTTATCACACCATCTAAAAGTTCTCACTGTCTCTGTCTCAATACTCTGTGCCAGGGGACAGGAGGGACAGCTGGAATGTAATAAGAGCTGACCTGAGCTGTTGTGGAGAGCTTAAACAAAAGACAACCAGGAAAAAACACAAATGTTTAAAAATAGTCTCAGTAATACAGTTCTTCTGGTCTGCTCTTGTCTTTCTCAAATCTTCCATGGCTGATACGCACTGATCCAACACCACCGCTGGATCTGCCTCCCCACTTAGGAGTATCTGGGATGGGGTTACTGGGTTCTCTGTTATACCCAATATTATTATTTGCACCGGTGCCAAATGAGTGTGAAATGCCACCACCCTGATCGAGGGTGCATATCACTGGCTCTGCCTGGGAGGAAATGACAACCCCAAGTGCCTTGTGATGGATGACTCCTCAGACTTACAAACCTTCCTGGAAGGACGTGTCATGTGCCATCCTAGATGCACTTGTCCAAAGCGTTGTCCTTCCTCAAGCTGCGCCACTGCCCAGCACACAGCAAAGTGGAACAGGACCTTCTAAATATAGAGGAGTTTATTGGCTGCAAGAGGTGAAAATATCCTGGATCCATTTATCTTTGCAAGGGAGCACCATGGGGATTTCATAATTAAACCGTGCACATCCAGTTGCTATGGAGTTTCTACCAGTCCCTGTATCCACCATCCAGAGGAAAATGGGTCAACACAGCTTTCTGCAGTCACTGGTTCCCAAATCTGGTCCCTCCCTCATAGACTGGTGTTTGAGCCCATGGTGTTGGCTGAGGTGGCCACCATTTGCACCAGCAGCCAGGCTCAGTGCAGAACAGGGACCTCACTGGGGACTCGGCACCATTTTGTAGTTCGCAGTTTCACATCCATGACATGGCTCAGCCCACGGGAGCCTCCACCATTTCACATCAATGTGGTCACCCTGACCTCATAGCTTGCAAGGACCCATTAGAAAATCTGGCTTAATTTTTCTTATCTTTCAGCAGTGTCGGTCCCAAATCTCAAAAACAAAAGTAGAAGAAAAAGCAGCCTTGCTGACGACCACAGAGCAGGCTGGTTGTTCTTTCCTTCTTTCATTTTCTGGCTGTAATATTCCAATTCCAATTTTAGACAGGGATGTTCTTCCTGGACGTAGCCTTTCTCTACTTATCTTAATTTTCTGTGAAAAACAGACAAGAGCCCTGCCACCCTGCCAGTGATTCTTTAGGATAGCTGGCATTACAAATAAAATCCATCCCAGACGCTTCCTCCAAACTGCTTTGGGAAATACACGTGTGTTCCTTGATCACCTTTAACTAGGTTTACATAAAAGGTCAGAGCAGCTGTGTCCTCACTGGATCCAGGAGAGGAATAGCCAAAATAGACAGCCAAGCAGCTGTCCTCAAGGTGGGTTTGACCTTATCAGATGTAGGCAATGTAGGAAAGCACATTAAAAAAAAAATATCGCTGGTGCAATTAGGCAGATGCCTCTGAGACTTGGACAGTGAAAGCTCCTGCTCAGCCAGCATGGGCCTGCGACGTGGGCTGGAGCAGCATCACCTCCAAAAATCGTCAAGTGATGGAAAGCAGTGGGGTATGTGCATAGATTACAGATTTAATTATAACCTCCCTGCCCCCTGTTCGGAGCAGTCAGAGGGATACATTATTATTACTCATGCTCAGTGCAAGAACTTTCAGATTTTCTCCTTTTTAATCAGTCAAACCACTGGAGATGATTAGTGCGTTGCTGTCTCAAAAATATGGTCCTTGGCAGGAAAGTCCATCCCAGGAGTTGGCTGCATCAGCTCAGTGCCTTCGGCAAGGAACAGCCACCTCCTCCCTGGCACAGCCATGGGCACCAGCTTCTCCAGGGCAGCAGGAAAGGACCAGTCTGGTCCCCCTGTGGGAGGGAAGGGGTGGGTGAGGACCTTTATTTTACACATCCCCCCTCCCCCCTCATTATTTTACCATTGGGTCTTGTTGGCCTCAGAACAGAAGTGGCACCCTAAAAGCCCTAATGAGCACTGCCTGCGGAGGGGAGACACCAAGGGATTTCTTTTCTCACAAACATCCTGAGGCTCCTCCTCGCCAATGTGGTAATTTATAAACCTCAAAACAACGGTTTGGATGTTTTAGAGCACCTAAGCTTTTATGCAAACACAACAAAGGCCTCTTTTGGGGTATTAATGGGAAGAGCTCAAAGAGGAAAAGGGCCATAAAAGTAATGATGCTCTTTTTCTTTTTTCCTTTTTTATGGAAGAGAGACACTTCCAAAGGGAGGAGGTGATGCTTCCACACATCCAATGGCCCTGGGGACTTGACCCAGCCTTGGCCACATGCTTGGGCTGGGAAAAAAACGTCGAGCAACGTCCAGCAGTTTGCAAAGCGCAGAAAGAAGCTGGGGGACAGGGCAGAGGAGCCCCCGCAGCCCTGGCTCTAAACTGTGACACTTTAGGAAAAAACCCCAAATAATTCCCAACCCCAAGTCTGAGCTTTTATTAACACACTCCTCCCTCCTGCTGCAAGACTAAGCCAGGATCTGACCACTTTCTGAGCAGAATGCAAAGTCCGCTTAATGAGGCTTAATTAAAACGTAGAGACTGGTGCCTTCCTGCAGCTGCAGGCACGTGAGCTTTGCCATTAGTACTAGAGGGTGCTGGCAATTAAACAGCACTGGCAATTAGTTGTTTACTGTTTTTGTTGGACTTGCTGTTGTTTTCCACTCTCTTCTGAAAGGGGGTGCAGACCCCACACAGCCTTTGATCGAGCTGGAAACTGAGCCCTGCTCCGAGTTAGATTTGGAGGGTTATCAAAGGCTTGATGTACCCAAGACACAGATGAACTGCAGGGAAAGAGAAAAATTACCTAATTTTAATGTAAAACCCAATACTGCAACAGGAAAAAAAATATAATAAATCCCATTCTTTGATATTTTCCAAACAAAAGGGTAGTCCCAGAGGTGAGCTCCAACCCTGTCGGAGAGGAGGAAAAGCATATTGTGCAGCTCTGAGATTTTCCAGCGTTGTTCTGTGCTCCTGAGGTTATACCTTGTACGTTTATTTATATGCCGGTGACTTAATTAGATGTTCTTTTGTCTCAAGTGGCAGCGAGATGAATCAGCACTCTCCCTACCCGTGCAAGGTCTCTGCTCAGGACTGGCTCCCGGCAACCCCAGCCCCCTGAAAAGTCACTGCAGGGGACAGGGAGGGGGGGATCACCCCTCACCCAGGACCCCAACCCAAAGCTCTGGCCCAAACCCCCCAGTCCTGCCTTTACCCAACACGTCTTTGACAGCGCTGCCACCAGCAAGGACACCTTGCAGTTGTGTCTCAGGCTGAAGGAACCCAAGCCCCAACGTGTCCCCAGGGACCATGGGCTCACTTGGGGTGGGGACGTGAGTGGAACTGGTCCTCCCTCCCCTCTCCTCTGAGGGGCTCACCATAGATCATTTGGGACTGATATGACTACATCTTGTCAGGCAGAAGAGCCAGAGAAAGCAGATGAAAAGGTTTCTTCTGATTAAGCCTTTGTGGGGGTATTTTTTTTGCCTTTGCTGGTTACCCTAGAAGGGAGCAGTATCCCCCCTTCCCCTCCATCCCACACACCAACCCCACTCCCAAGCCCTCCAGGGGATCGCTCTCACCTTTCAGCATAAACAAGGTGTCCTCTGAGGCAGCTGCAGAGAATCTGCTCTTTGCAGAGCTGAAGTCATTTATCCAATACCCCATTAACAAACCCAGAGAAGCACCTGCAAAAGGCGGGGGGGGGGGGGGGGGGGGGGGGGCAAGGTGAGGTGTCACCACCCTGCTCATTCCAAACCAGCCCAGGGCAGGTCACAGCCTGCAAAGCCACCCTAAGGACCTGGGTGAGATGAAGCCAGAGGACATTTGGGTCCCCAGGGTTGCTGATCTGCTTCAGGATATAGGGGCGCCCCAAGGGTGGCCTGTCACCCACCAGGAGCATCCTTGTCCCAGTGTGTGGGTAAAGAACCCCCCAGCATGTGTTGGTGTGGCTCCTGCAAAGGGGTCCTGAGTTCTACCCTGCTTTTTGCTGAACTGATTTATTTTTTTTTTATTATTTTTCCCCAGCAGAAGAACTGGTCTCTTGCTGTTTCATAAGCCAAGCCCACACGGTCACGTTCAGAGTGATGCAAGTCTGGATTACAAACTTTTACACATTTCCCCCGGTCTCTGGCTTCATTTTTCATCAATGTTTTCATGTAACATTGCCAATACCGTATTATAAAGAAAACGCATGACTCCCTCTGCCAGATGTCTGCACTCCAGCACGTTCCTCTACAACCGGTGGGTTCCTCCAGGCTCAGGAGGGGTGCTGCCCCCCCAGCTCCCGCTCCGACAGCGCGATGGGTGTGGAGCATGAAGCGGGTGCCGGTGCCCAGGGTTCGGCGGAGGATGCAGGGATTACAGAACCACAGAATCACCTAGGTTGGAAGGGACCTTTTAAGATGATCATCTAGTCCAACCAATGAAAAAAAAAAAAACCAACCAAAACAAACCAAAAACCACACACCACACCCAAACCAACATCAACCCAACACTAGTCCATATCCCCGAGCACCATGTCAACTCCTCTCTTGAACACCTCCAGGGATGGTGCCTCAACCCCCTCCCTGGGCAGCCCATCCCAATGCCTGACAACCCTCTCAGGGAAGAAATATTTCCTAATATCTAACCTGAACCTCCCCTGGCGCAACTTGAAGCCATTACCCCTTGTCCTGTCATCTGTGACCTGGGAGAAGAGACCGACACCCCCCACCGGCTACACCCTCCTTTCAGGGAGTTGTAGAGAGCAAGAATGTCTCCCCTCAGCCTCCTCTTCCCCCGACTGAACACCCCCAGCTCCCTCAGCCTCTCCTCATCAACGGATTCTTCCCGTTTCTCTCTTGCTTTCTCTCAGGCAGGATTTTTTCCCTGGCAGATGGGAGTGGGCTGCAGCATTATTTGATTGCTCCCTATTTATGGCAGTCTCACAATATTCTGGTTCAACCAGGGCAAGAAGCCATTGGCAAGGAGGTTGGACACATGAGTGGGAAGTCGTTATGAGCCGCTTTTCTTCAGCCCAGTAATTACGCAAGAGAAGATGGAGTGTCCGATCCGTAGTACCGGGCTGGAGGTCTCTCCTGCAGAGGTGGGGGTGTTACAAGGGGCAGGGAGAGCCCTGCCAACCCCCCCCCCCCCCCCAGCAGGGTCTGGTGGGACGTGATGTCCTGCCTGAGGATGGAGGTGACAGAACACCCTGCTGCCCCCAGCCCAGGTGGCTGCATCGCTCGGCTCTCTGTGAGAGTTGTTCTTCTCCCAACCCCTCGAGCCACACTTGCTGCCAGGTTTGCTCCTCCACACGCAGTTGAGTTTAGGGTTTGGACAAAGCCACTCTGCATCTGTATTTTCAGGGAGAAAAGTGTGATTTAGCAAGGAAAAAACAAGGAAGAGCAAAAGCCTGGCTAATCATGCAGAGCTCGTGCTGCCCATGGAACTCCCCTTACAAACCAGCCTTCCTCCAGCAAACCACCCCGTTACAGAATTAAACAGCTCCCCGGGGCAAAAAGCTCCTAAACCAGTAAGAGAAGAGTCCATGCTCCAACAGAAGAGTGGATTCAATAGGAATGGGGTTTCCCAGGGCTCTGCATGGCTCTGGATGTCCCCTGCCACCCCCATTCTGGCCACCGAGCCCCACTGCCCACGGGAGCAGCTCCATCCCTGCCCAGAGCTGGTCGGGGGGGTTCAGCAGAGACGCACCTCGGGGGCTTGGTGTTGGAGCAAACTTCTCCCTCTACCTGGGGCTGCTGGTGTTATTACTTCCGCGGCAGAGACAATATGATTTATTGAAGCTTTTTTTCTTTTTTTTATTTCCCAATGGTTCCTCCGGTGCTGTATGTGTAGGGAAGATAAACTGTCTCATTATTGCCCTGATCTCTAATCATGTCACAGTTTCAGTTGCTCTGCGGTGACGGTGACATGTTGGCAATTCGGTCTGCTCTGATGCAAAGATAAAAACAAAAAGAGGGGAAAGAGGAAGGGGTGAAAATGCAAGCGTGATGCTAACCCCAAAATAAGATCCCTCGGAGACCAACACACCCATACCTGACTCTGCTTGGGTCGGTGGTGTCACTGGAAGCAACACGATGGTGGTGTAGATGTTATATGCACGCACGTAGGAAACTTGGGGGGGGTTCCAGGTGCATTGTGCACCCTCCCAGCTCTGTCTCCGAGGAGCTGCATGCCCAGAGGGAAGGGAGATTGCTTACCCACGGGAGAGACCTCCGCTGCTCCTGGCATCCACCCCAGGAGGTGCCAAGCAAGGGCAGCACGGGCTTGTAACAGGCTCCAGGAATCTTATTCCAGTTTGCAGAAGAAAAAAAAAAAAAGGGATTTTTTTATCCCTCCACATAGCAAGGCAATGCATGGAAAGCAGGGAAAATAAGCCTTGAAACCAGCCATCCACCTCAAAGCTAAAAGGGTGCTCGCAGAGAGGCCCCTTACCCGCTCCGGTGATGAATTCCCACATTTATAGGCCTGCTAATGGCATGCTGCCGTAACACCTCTGGTGCCTCTCAGCCCTGGCAGGATTTTCCCTTCCCAGTGGCTTCATCTCCTTGTGCTGGAGATGCTCCGGGGTGTGAGATGGGGCCGGGCACAACAGGGACACGGGCTGAGCATCACTGCGGGCTGGGAGCCACCCGTTACATGGTCTCTTTGTTACCTGCCTACAAGAGGGCATTGGATATGTAGGGCAAAAACTCCACAGAAAATACTTGGGTTTTTTTATGCCATCATTAAACAAGGGAATAATATGACCAGATGCTCTGAAAGAGGCTGCTGGATTCATCAACGAACAACAGAGAAGCCGTAATGATTAAACATATTAGATAGTGAAAGACAACAGAGGATTAATTTCAGCACTTAATTAAAGTACCTTTAATCTTCCCCTTCATCACTGTTTTCCTCCTCTTCCCTTCCCTAGTTTGTCCACATGTGCTTCCAGAGAGCATCCTTCAGGGAAGAGGGAGGTGTGAGATATGCCAATGTTTATTTTAACAGCTCCTTTTTTAGGGCTCTGTTGTGAACACGCTCCTCCTGTTGAACGGGCTCGTTGCTATGGGATAAAGTGATCCAAGTTCCTTGTTTTGTACTTTTTCTCCCTTCTGCTTCCATGCAGGTCTTGTTCCTCGCTGAAGGACACCTTTGGATGTCGTCCCCACGCACCAGTGGCCCGGCTTCATGGTCCCATTGGGTGTCCTTACACCCTGCACCTCCATCCCCGTCCAGGGAATTAATTGGCTGCCACCAGTTTTATGCCCTCATGGAGCTTCAGCTGCAACTGGGCTGACACCAAAACCAGCTAAAAGCTGGTTATTCAGCACTGGGACAGGCTGCCCAGGGACGTGGTTGAGTCACCATCCCTGGAGGTATTTAAAAGTCGGGTAGAGATATGGTTTAGTGATGGTTTTTGTCAGAGTTAGGTTGATGGTTGGACTTGATGATCTGAAAGGTCCCTTCCAACCCGGGCAATTCTATGATTCCAAATCCCAGTGAGCGGGCAGACTCTGCAGCACTCTGGGGTTCCTGCGAGGGTCGGAGCGGGTGTTTGACGTAACGGAGTACTCCCGGCACTGATTTAACAGATGGGAATTACAATATTAATGCTGCATTTAATATTTAAAAGGCGAAACCTATTAGAGCAATGCTGTGGACTCCCAGGTCTGGTGGCAGGTCCGCGGCAGGTTTCCAGCAGCAGCTACTGCCCCGCGCTTTCGGCAGAGCATTGCAGCTCCAAACACAGTCCATCAGACAGCATCGCCCCCCAGGACAGATTTCTTCCCGACCCTTAGCTGGCGCGTGAGGGCTGACTGCCCTTCCCCAGGTTTTCCTCCCATCTGCTTTAACGGCAGAGGCTATTTTTATGCCGAACATTTTTTATTTATTTATATTTTTATATTTATTATTTATTTATATTATTTATATTTTTATGCTGGAACATTTTACAGCTCTTTATCCCCGATTCGTGCCTGGTGGGGCCGGAGTTCCTCGCCCTGGCTCCCAGCCGGGGACGGGCAGCACCGGGCTCATCCCTGCTGTAACAAGGGGGAGCGGGAACATCTGGCAGCCACAGAGCAGCTTCTATTCGCTCCCATTATGATAACGCAGTTAACGATGGCTGGTAATTAAAACTCTGACAGTTCTTCCTCTGCAAAACATGGCTTTATTGAGTTTTTGAAAGAAAGCGTTACGGCTGAAATCTGGGCACAGAGCCCTGCTCCTTTCCAACAGCTTCCCCTCCTCTGGCTTTTACTGCGGCAGCGGCTTCTCTCCAAGCACCTGCACTTGAGCGGTGAGTGTGTGGGCACTTTGGGATGCTCGGCAGAAATCCGGGATCTCCTCGGGCAGAACCTGCCCTGTATTTCCTGACGCTGGGTTCTTTCCATGGGGTTTGGGTCCTAAAATCTGCAGAGGAGAGCCAGCACCCTGCATCCAGCAAGGGTCAGGTGCTCAGACCTGGCTTGGTATCATCGTTGTTGTCATCATCATCAGCAGCAGCAGCTGTAGCTGAGGATTACAGCCCTGTTTTGCTCCATTCATTGCAAGTCCTGAAAGCCTCTGGCCACTGTGGTTTGTGCTGATTCTTCCTGCTGTTTGAGGGGAAATGACAAGAAAGAAGGAAGGTGGAAGTTTGGAAACGTTTCTCAGCTCCTGTCTGAGCTCTTCGATGCGCTGTGCTTTCGAGAGGTGTTTACAAGAGGAAATCTTGCTTGAGAGCACAAATATTTGTGTGGGCCTCACCTAACGCCTTTTTCTTCATGCACACTCCTCCTGGACTGCAGGACTCACCCAACTCTTGTTGGATCTGGGATGGTCCCTCTCACCATGGCACTCCAGAAAGCCACATCTCTCCTTCCATCCTTCCACCACGGCTGCTCATCCTGCCCATCCTGCAAAGCCAAGCCAAGCTCATGGTGCCACCAGAGCATTTTCCCTGGACCTTGCTCCCGCAGCTGAGCACAGCAAACCGCCCGGTGCTCACGGCCAGGATCACCCACAAATTCCTACTTGGCTGTTAATTTAAAATCCCAGCACAGATACCGAGACTCACCCTTGCGGCTTCACATTGCAGAGTTGCAATACATCTTTAATTGAATGCCTCCTTCAGAAGGGGACCTCCCTGAGTTAAAGTCAGCCCCTCTGAGTGACCCTTCGCAGCCACAGTGTGTCTATTTTATTACGGCACGCCACGGCCAATTTGATGGGGAAAGAAGACCACTCAGGCCATGGAGAGGAAACGCTTTAACACTCATTCAAAGTGACAGTGCCCCAGTGCAATATGACTGGTACATGCTAAATTGCCACAGATGGCAGATTTATGTTTCTTTTCCCCAAGGTCCCTTGCCTGCGTTGCTGGGGGCTCGCTACACGTGCTCGAGGAAGGACCCACGTTGCTGCTGCAGGTGCCCATCTGCCTCTAGACACCTTGGTTTTTTTGCTAGCTGGGTGCTCAGAAAGTGAAAAAATGGGAAAGTATGCACAGGAAGGCATGAAAAAAGCAATCCTGGAAGTGATAAGGTCTTTAAAAGCTGGAGGGAGGGTGAGGAAGAGCTCAGCCCTTGTCTGTTGAGAGGGAGGTGACTCACTGCAAGGCAGCCCCAAAGCCAGGAGGATGCTGAGGGCCAGGAGGGAGCAGCAGCCTATGGACAAAACCCAGTGACACAGTGGCCGGAGGTGGCCCTGAGCCCCTGTCTGGGTGTCAGCCGGTGGGCTGGGTTCTGCTCTCTGTCCCAGACCAAAACTGTTCCTCAAGGTCATTTCTTCCTCCTCTTGAGGGACAGCAAAGCCAGGAAGCCACCGGTGCCCAGAGTGGCCATGGCTGCCTGCGCAGTGAATTCCTTATGTAAGCACTCCTTTGCATTCCTCTTTTTGTGCTTTTTTTGGGTTTTATTTGACAGATTTGCTTAAAAAACAGCGTGGGAATACAAATGACATGTTCAATACAGATCAGCTCGTGGCTTTACAACATCCCAAAGAACATAAGTACCATATTATCACAAGTCCTGGGCGCGGGCTGAGAACAAAAGCCCAGCGCAGGTGGCTTTGGCGCGGCGCTGGTGGCCACGGCTCGCACTGATCCCCCTGTCCACCTCTGCTGAGCACCAGAGCCACGTCCCTCAGCGATACGTGTCCTCCTGTGACAATTACACAACAGACTCTGAGTGGCCATGAACTGGCTGACCTGGGGAATATTTTGCACGAGGAAGAAGCTGTTTGGGGTTAGTTAAAGCTCTGGTGGGGCTGGTGGCTGTTCTGCTGCAGACAACCTGCAGCACTCCTTTAACTCATCGGATGCGATGGGAACATCATAGAATGGTTAGAGTTGGAAAGGACAAAGGACCTTAAAGATCATCCAGTTTCACCCCACCCCTGCCCTGGGCAGGGACACCTCCCACCAGACCAGGTTGCTCCAAGCCCCATCAAGCCTGGCCTTGAACCCCTCCAGGGATGGGGCAGCCACAGCTTCTCTGGGCAACCTGGGCCAGGCTCTCACCACCCTCACAGCAAAGAATTTCTCCCCAATATCTAATCTAAATCTCCCCTCTTTCAGTTTAGGACCATTCCCCCTCATCCTACCGCTACACTCCCTGACAAAGATTCCCTCCCCAGTTCTCCTGTAGCTCCTTCAGATACTGGAGGGCTGTTACAAGGTGTCCCTGGAGCCTTCTCTTCTCCAGGTTGAACAACCCCAACTCTCTCAGCCTGTTTTCACAGGAGAGGTGCCCCAGCCCTCTGATAATTGTTGTGGCCCTGCTTTGGACCCATTCCAACAGCTCCTTGTCCTTCCTGTGTTGAGAACTGCAAAGCACTCCAGGTGGGGACCCCTTTTAAGAGGTCTTAAGCAAATCATTTCATCCTTCTCCAGGTTGAGGGAACCATTGCTGCTCCCCTCGCTTCACGCCAACTGTAGAGTTTAGGAAAAACCAAGCCCTGGGCTTGCCAATTGGCCACCCATCTCCCAATGTTTTTGGCCACCACAGTAGATCAGACATTAGACACATCCAAGGAACCCAGCCCCCTGCTTCATAGAAGAGACCTATTTTTCTTCTCCGTTCCTATCTCATAGCTGCACTCCTCCAGCTAACAGCTTGTGCAATACTGGGAATACAATCCATGCCCATCTGGCTTTTATTTATTCGTGATGGGCCTGATCCTGCAATCTTGGGAGGAGCTGAGCCCTGATAACTCCTTTCCTCCCCCTCCAAAACCAGAAGGTCTTGGCACCTACCATCATCTGGTGGGAATGTATCCAGGGTAAATTAATATGAAGAGAGATGTGTACATTTGTTTTTACAGTGCTGTAAAAGTGGAGTTATTAAGAAATCAGCCCATAATTGCCCTCTTAATGATTCTTACTCTTCTGCATTCATTCAAAGAGAGTCATCTCTATTGTGTCAGGTATAAAAAGAGCAGCTCCGTTGACATAGTTTATGACTTTATTAAAACCAAGGATTTTATATTAATAACTATCGGCTCCTCAGCTATATTTCCCTAGTGAAGGAAATGTGTGTATTGGTGTAGGTCCAAGGCAATTTGTAAACACAGAGTATTAAAAGGCTCAACAATTCTAAAAAGTTTTAATTGGAAACTCAACAAATTGCTTTGCAACATCTTAATGCTTCAATATGGAGCTCTCAGATAATGAGGAGCTAATTAAGGGGCCAGGATTCATTTTTTTATGATAACTGTCTCCATATGGGCTCTACATTCAGCGCTTGCAGAACTAATGAAGGTCAGAGAAGTAACAGCAAAGGAAGAAAGGAAAATTTTTAGCTCTCAGTGTTGTGATGATACTAAGCAACAGCCAGTATTTCTGCCTGGGTTTTAGGCCAGGTGCTGAGCAAGCTTCATTTAATTCACCAGGACAGTCTGTAAGCACTATAATCGCAGCTCTGAGCTGCATTTCAGAGCCCACTGCAGCTCCCCATGGGCTTTCCCACCACTGGGGGAAGGATGAGCCTTATTTCCCTATCTCAGCCCCGAAAGCCAGGCTCTCCCTTCACACAAACCCAGGTACACACCTGGGAGAATGACAGCAACGTCACGGTGAGGTGGTGTGTGGACAGACACACAAACAGGGTGTCCAGAGGCACGTAGCCACGTCCATGTCCTACTGGGCAGGGCAAGCATCCTCTGGGGTGGGCAGGAGGGCTCCAGGGAGGAGGTTGTCTCAGAGCAAAGGATAGAAAGGGACCATGGCTTGGTGAACTGCAAGAACAAGAGGAAACCCCATCAGAGCCCCCAGTCATCCCAAGGCAGGTACGAACAAGCTGACTCACAAATCTCACTCCGTTACAGAATCACAGAATCTTCGTGGTTGGAAGGGACCTTTGAGATCGAGTCCAACCACAAAGGATGACGGACAGCAATGTCATGACATACAAAGTTAAGTCTGTACAGTTACTTGCTCAGCCACGGGGCTGGGACTCGTCACAGCTGGTGGGGCTGGAGCAGAACCTAGCTTCTGCGTCAAACCCAAACCCTCACAATTACCTACTGTAGTGCTTTCGAATTAATCCCTTATAAAATATTAACAACACATAAACACACATACGAAAGCACGGTCAGATGTTTCTCTGAAGTAACTTGCTGACTCCCATGACTAAATTTGGACCAACAAGCCTCGTGCACCAAATAATTAAATCATAGTCTATAGAAAGCAATCCTCTGGGACGTACTTGTCTTTGAATGGCTCATCCACTTGAAAAGTAATACATACCATTAAGTATATGACCATATGGCATCCATTTATAGAATATTGCACTACAGGCAAATAGGACAAAGGTACGCCCCTTAAAGCACTTTTCTCATCTCATTAACTTTGGGTACATGTTGCAGAATATCTTCTCTGTCTTTGTTGCACTCAAGGACATTTTGTGCTGTTGAGTCTTGTCTTAAATGAATTGCACTAGGAAAATTAGAATCTAAATGTAGCTGCGCCCTAAAGCAAACAGCATTATTTTTGCCTTTCTGTAATTCAATTTATTTTTGCAGATCAATGTTTTGAAGCGAACGTGCTCTTTTGTCCTCAAATCTTGCCTAATGACAAAGCTGACTTGGGGTAATTTGGCACACGGCGGTTGTTTTGGTGTGGCAGCATGCCTGGCCAGGCTGCCAGCACACTGGGGTGGTGCCCCGCCGTGTGTTCCATCTACCTGAAACATCTCCCCAAAAACTGGGCAGATTGGCTGGGACGAGCTCCGTGGCCACCTGCAGAGGTCTTGGGGAGGAACCGTCTGGAGCTCGGGGCCATCAGCAGAGCTCCACGGCAAGCAGGTGGGAAAAGAAAGAATGCAAAGCCCAGCTGCTGGGACAATAATCTGCACCGAAAAGCAATTTGGTGTGTCGCGCAGCTGACAACAGCCATGAGTCAAAACTCCAGCAAGAGGGGCGGGAAAATCACACCGATGCACTCGAGGAGGGTCACTTGGCTGGGAAAGCCCATCCCCTCCCGTAGCCATCAGCATCCCTCCCGGGGACTGCAGCCATCCCTGGATCTGGCTCTAAATCTTACAAAAACAACATGCTGCCCCCCCCCCCCCCCAAATGAATTTGCACTGAAGCAATGCATTAACTAAACAGAAATAACAGAAATGACTGCAGGTGCCTTACAGCTTTTTGGCTTAACAGATTTCTCTCGTGCCTTGAAGATCAATACTGCTGCCAATTACACCCTGGGTGTCTATCCCCCTTTTTTCACTTCTTGGAGGGAAACCCGCTGCTAAATATCAAAGACGTCCACAAACCTGGCAGTCCAGAGCCTTGGAAATATGGTCTGGAGCTCAGAAACGAGTCCTCAGAGAGCTGTCCCCATTCTGGATGCAGGCAGCATTTCCATACGAGCAGCAGTGCTGACATCTCAAACCCATGTAACCAGCTCAAGTATCTGCATGTGGAGGATTGTTTGTTGCTTGTGGTTTAATCCAGCTCTGGGAAACCACATTACACCACTTCTTTTTTTTTGTTTTTCTTTCCCCTCCCCTCCTGCTGAAGAGCCCAGCAGGGACCTTCTGCTAAGGCCAAGAGGTTGAAATCCATATGTGCAATTTGCAGCAGTCACCAATTGCTTATATTCAATTTCCTGACCTCAGTGATCCATGCTCCTTCCTAGGGCCCTAATGCATCCATCTGCTGAGCTCGAAGGCTGAACCTCATCAGTGAGTATAGCTGTTCACATACCACTTGGCTGAAAAACCCTCATGCCTGGTGGTGCTAAACACCATCACCTGCTTCTCAGTTTGGGAAGGAGGCGACAACGATTTAAGGACTCCGGAGCAAGCCCTTTGCAGCTTCCATAGGTATCAGGCAGCCCAGCTGCCCATGAGATCCAGCTCAGTGGGGGCCTCGGGAGGAAAGTGAAGGCAGGATGGGTCCTATCATAGAATCATGGAATGGTTTAGGTTGGAAGGGACCTTAAAGATCACCCAGTTCCACCACACACCCCCCGCCCTGGGCAGGGACACCTCCTACCAGACCAGGTTGCTCCAAGCCCCCTCCAACCTGGCCTTGAACCCCTACAGGGATGGGGCAGCCACAGCTTCTCTGGGCAACCAGGCTCTCACCACCCTCACAGCAAAGAATTTCTTCCTAATATCTCATCTAAATCTCCTCTCTTTCAGTTTAAAACTGTTCCCCCTTGTCCTGTGGCTCCACTCCCTGATAGAATTCCTCCCTTGGTCACTTGTAGAGAGAAGACAATAAACAAAGCCGGGAAGTCTCCTAATATTTTTATTGTTCCTTAGATAACTGTGGATAGTACAAAGTTTTCCTCTTAAAAAAAATTAATTACCTTCACACTTCCATAAACAGGGCTTCCCATGGGAATCTGACGCCACAGAATTTCCACAGAAGCAATTTCCAACCACCATAATGCTATGTAGATAGTATAACAGTAAGAGAATATTCTTGTAATTATCAACATGAAATTGGTTATCTGTGTATAAGGGTGAACACTGATCTTTATTTTTTTTCTTTTTAGAAACAAAACCATCATTTATTAATCCAAACTACATCATTGCATTTACAACATTCATTGCATAAACTGGACATACAAAGTTTTGCCACCTCTGGTAAATAACAGACATACATTATACAATATATTTGCTGAATACATAAGTTCAAACAATATGGGTACAACAACTTGTTCATAATACATACTTAAACCATCGTGTTTAATAGTTACTAAGACACAGATCCATGAGCTACTTCGGGTCTCAGCACAGTTAATCTAAGTGACAAGAACACAGTTGAGAGACAGTAGCTGCAATGGAAGGCGAAGAAAACTAACCTGTGATAGGTCTTGTTCAGACAGCGAGAGCTCCTCACGGGTCAGCTTGTTCTGCTTAGAAATACAAATCACACATCCATCACAGCTGACCAGGATGTCGGGAAAAATGTCCATGCAACCCACACACAGAAGAGAGCGAGTCTCCCAAGGATAAACTTTCAACAGTCATTGCCTTACTTCTTTAGGATGTACTCAAGGTTTGCTATCAGAACAGAAACAAAACAAAACCCCAAACTTAAGTGGTTCTTTAAGTGCAGTTCCAGCTGCAAGTACATGGTTACTCGTGAGTCTATAACACAGGGCCAGACTTCTAGAAATGTAGAGGTAATGATGATCTGTCAGGTTTATGCTGAATAATCCTCCATGATGTTGGTCTTAATTTTGGCAGCTGTTTATATATTTACTTATTTAAAGTGTGTTTCCTTGATATTAGTTTGTGGTCTTTTTTAAATTCATTTCTCCCTTTTTTCCCTTTTTTTTTTTCTCTAAATCAGTTTCTAAACAAGGATGGACTACAACTCGTCAGACCTGATGACGTGGAAGAGGGTGACATTGTAAAGTATTTGGTGCCCGTTGTTCCAGGCATAGAGGGCCCGATCCTTGGGGTTGTAGTCCAACATGGAAATGTGCGAGTACTTGTTTTGGAAGGGGATGTCGATGTACTCATAGGTGGAGGCGTTGGTCTGGTAGGCGTAGTGCACCTTGGTGCCTCCCGAGTAGCCGTTGGTGACATAGAGGGTGCCGCAGATGATGAAGGCCTCCCCGGCGCTGCGTTTCGGGTAACTGGTGTTCCAGGTCTGGAGGCTCTGCAGGGTGTTGGGGTCCAACTTGCTGATGACGATGTTGCCCGCGTTCTGGTTGGTGGCATAGACGGCCCACAGCCCGTTCTCGTCCACCATGAGGTCAATGTCCGAGTGGCCACCCCAGGCGTAGTGGTACATGTTGTTGTAGCCGGCATAATCCAGGCTGCGTGTCTTGAGAATGGTCTCTGTTTTCAAGTCAAACCTGATAATTATGTGGCTTTGGTATTTATTGAAATAGATAGAGCCATTGTAGACCACTTGACCGGTGCCCGACCACGGGTGAGGGAGACGGTGAGAGGTAAAATTGTCAGTATTCATGAAATCTGCCATGGATTTATATTCACGGACGAAGCGGTTGTTGTGGTAGCTGTCCATGTACCAGACCTGGGCGAGCAACAGAAACACGTGGGGTTAGAGAACAGCAGGGACCCAGCTGAGCCCTTTGCACATCACCCTAGAAACTGAGCTGGGAGCGAAATAGGGAGCAAGGAATCCAACCCTCTGGAAAATTATGTGTTCCAACCCCTGCCACCTACGCCCAGAAATAAACCCAATTTTTGGACCCCCAAATCTGCCAAGAAATCAAATGAACAACAAAGCTTTCCTAGAGGGGTAACCTACTATTCCCCCAGGAACCTGGGACTTGAAGAGGTTCCCTGGGAGCGCTGTGTGATGGACATGGTCCTTCCAGAGGGCAATTGCCATCTTTGCCCCGGCTAAACGCAGCATGTTATGTTGATGCTGCTGTTGTTTCCCGTAAGCCCCATCGTGGTAGCACTCCGTGAGCGACAGCAGCCGTGGCGCAGAACTCCATTAATTTGGCATGCAGGAGCGATGGCTGCCATCGCTCATTGTCAAAGAAATTCAGGCAAAATCCGTATCGGTTTTAAAATCACACAATTCTGCATCAAAAGCCGAAACCAATGCTGCTAAAATATGAGAGACAAAGACATCAAAATCTCACTCTCGGTAGATAGGGGAGAGGTTTCAGATCATCATTTAAGCGCTATTTCACTAGGGACACTGTCTAGACTCCTTAAAAGAAAAAAAAAAAGCTTTTGTCATATGAAACCAGTTCGGAGGCAAATGACAAAGCTGTGCAGTTAATATCAAGGAGAAACATCCATCCAGTGAGTGACATTCCATATGCAGTTGCTGCCTAAAAATAAGATAGCTGCTTTCGGTGGGAACTCTTCAGGGAAGAGAAAAAAAGTAAATTAAAATAGCAAGAGGGAAGCCTTTAAGGGTGCAGATTCGGGTAATGTTGTAGTGCAAACTTCTTGTGCTAAATCTGACCGTATTGTCTCTGCAATGTGGTTGTCTCTGGGGTCCCTCAGGAGAGAAGACAAATGTTTCCACACGGTGTGTGCACGTAAACTGCTTTTGGCTGCTGTATTTGCAAGGCCAAGTGGGGTCTGCAAAAACTTTGTGGGGAAACTTCAAGCCCTCCATCGTTACCTCCCTGGGAACACTGCAGAGGTGGGGAATGGACGCCTGGCAGGTGGCCCTGACCTTCACACCTCCACTGTGGGCTCGAGGGTGGCTGCAAAAGCACCAGGGAAAAACATGTCCCTGTGTCCAGGACAGAGAAGAGCCTGCAGCCTGGGAAAACTTCTGCTGTCAGACCTGGTCCTGGAGAGCATTCCTCACTTAATGAAATCATAGAATTAGAATCATAGAATTGTCTAGGTTGGAAGGGACCTTAAAGATCATCTAGTCCAACCATCAACCTAACCCTGACAAAAATCATCTGTGACTTGGGAGAAGAGACTGACCCCCTCCGACTACCCTCTCCTTTCAGGGAGTTGGAGAGAGCAAGAAGGTCTCCCCTCAGCCTCCTTTTCTCCAGGCTGAACACCCCCAGCTCCCTCAGCCTCTCCCCATAAGACTTGTGCTCCAGACCCCTCACCAGCTTTGTTGCCCTTCTCTGGACCCGCTCCAGCCCCTCAATGTCTTTCTTGTGGTAGGGGGCCCAAAACTGGACACAGCCCTCAAGGTGGGGCCTCACCAGTGCTCTGTACAGGGGGACCATCACCTCCCGAGTCCTACTCCCCACACTGTTCCTGACACAGGCCAGGATGCTGGTGGCCTTCTTGGCCACCTGGGCACACTGCTGGCTCCTGTTCAGCCCACAGTTGACCAACACCCCCAGGTCCTTTTGTGCCCGGCAGCTCCAGCCACTCTGCCCCAGCCTGGAGCGCTGCAGGGGGTTGTTATGCCCACCTTCAACTAAACCACCTTGGGAAATTACAAAAAAAACCCCAAACCCAGGAAAACAATTGTCTCTGTGCTGCTCCCAATTTCACCCTTTGGTATTAAAAAATTACACATGCCAATGCATTGTGCTCAGTGTTTAGAGAGACAAAGAGAAACCCAGAAGAGCAGAACACCATGGCATCACGCCAGGACCCACCAGCATTTCGAGCTTTGAAGCAGCAGAGATTGATGGAGAGCTGTCCCATCACTTTGAGCGACCTCCTCCTGCTGATCCCCATCAACCCTGGTGCTGAGCATCCACCCACTGCCTCACCTCCGGGCTGCTCCCACGGGACCCCCAGTTTCCCCCAGTTGTGTTCAGTGATTTCAGGACACGAACAAATGGCCACCCAAACCACCAAAAGACCTCCTGGGGCTCGATGACATAAGGTGGGTATGTTGTGGGCAACATGGGCAACATGGGCAACATGGGTTTACCAGGGGTAAGTCGTGTATGACCAATCTGATAGCCTTCTATGATGCTATAACTGGTTGGT
>JAOQGH010000007.1:2407086-2426516 GCA_025769975.1 Gallinago jamesoni | reverse complement strand
CAGGGGAGTTGGACTAGATGATCTCTATGGTCCCTTCCAACTCCAAAAAAAAATTCAGTGAAATTCAGTGAAAATAAACTGGCCACCTCTCCCCATCCTGTTTCCCCACTCTGCTGGGCAGCCAATAAGTTCACTTAATTGTGTGTTTCTAATAAAATTCACAGTAGATTTACGTGTTATTATATATAACAATATACAACCGTTATATACAATTATATATTGTATATATAATATATATTATATACATATATACTAGTATATATATAATATGTTATATATATTATATATAATAGAATATAGCGTATATATACTATTATATATAGTATATATATAATAGTGTATATAGATAATATTGCTATTGCTATATATAATATTGTATAATGTTATATACAATTCACACAGGCTTGTGAAGCTTGAGCTACCGTGCAGAGAAAACTGCTTGTCTACTCTCACGACAAAAAAACCCTGCAGAAAAAGGCATGGGTAATAAAAATATTAAAAAATACTGGTTGGAGACAAAACTCCCTGAAGACGTGGAAAGATCTTTAGCATTTGATCAACCAGCTTCAGCTGCAACGGGCGCCTGACTCTTCTTTCACAGATGTATAAATCGTTAGTGCTGAGGGATGCAGCAAACACAGCCCGAAGGGGACAAATCTGTCCCCTCACTTGAGCAAAACAAGATGTGACGTGGGTAAAGTCTTCCCTTCTCACTCCAGGTTTAGCATCTTATTGGGGCTATAGGTTAAATTTTGGTTCATAACTGTAGAATACGGAGGTGGTGAATTGGGAAACCAGTGCCAACCAGTCAGCTGCTGGAGGGAAAGAGCTTGACATCTCAAGTCATCGCAGCTTCCTTGCTGCACATCCATGGGCCGATGGAGCCACCTCTAGGGGTGGCTTCACCGGAGCATCCCTCATCCTCTCTCAGCTACAGAAAACCGATCCCAGGGCAAAGCTCTCAAAATAGCTGCCCCGATACAGCCCTTGCTGGTGCCTTCGTCCTTTGATGAAGGATGCTGCATGCAGGAGGGAATTACCACACAGCCAAGCTCTGTGGTTTTTGTTTTGTTTTGCTGCCTGCAAATCCTCAGCAAACACGCGAGATATTTTCCATTCCATCAGTCATGGGAAGCCTGGATTGATTTTCAGCCAGTTATTGGCCTCCTACCTCCTCGGGATCAAAATTGAATGGTCTGAATGGAAAAAAAAAAGACCCAAACAAAGCAAAACAAATCTCTCTCTGGCTGCAGTCAGTTAATTCCTCACAACAATGAAGGTGGAGGATGGAGGACAAACACAGTCAGGTGACATTACTGGAGGCACTGGCAGCAGAGGAGCAGCAGGGACTGGGACCACAGACCCCTCTGCTCAGCCCCAGCTCCCTCCTGGCTGCCAAACCCAGATAAGAAACCCAATATTTGAATCTTCCCTCCCACGGGGGGCACAGATCTAGGGGTGGCACTTCTGAGACCATGAACGCTCATCACTGCAGTGAGTTTCACCTGCCCTGGGAAGGGACCACTGCCCGGGGCTGCTCAGCCCCTTCCTCATCCTCCCTCCCTGAACCCCCTCCCGCTGCAGAGTCGGTCAGCAGAGCCCCCGGTGATGGATTAGGACCTTCCACAGGTTTCACAGGGCTTGGGTGCTTGCGTGTAATGAGTTTTCAGTGACCTCAGCTGTGTGGGTGGAGGTGGGAACAGAGGGACGAAGCTGCCGCGGTCTTACCTTGTTCTCTCCCTCGGGGGCGAGAGGGTCCGTCATCCACGATCCGAACCTGGACCCCGAGGTTTTAATTGTGATCGGGTCACTTATTCCCGTCAGCTTGCCACAAGCTGAAAGAGAGTGCAAGGCTGGTGAGCACCCCGTCAGACCCCCCCACCACCGCTCCTGCGGCCCTGGGTCTTCACCAGCCAGCCCCGACGCCCCGATGAGGGGCACCAGAGCCGGCCACCACCCGCACCGCTCTCCCCCGCTGATGGGCAGCTCTGCTTTGTCTTTAATTAGAGGTAATTAGGCTGGGAATAACTGTCGGCTGCTTTTGTTTGTTTTCTGCCTCTTAATAACAATTGTCCTTATCACACTGTCCCCAAGAACACAAGCTTTCCCCAGCCAGCCGTGGAATGGAAAATGAGCCGAGTGAGCCAGGGTCGGGAAGCCAGGTGGAGAAATCAGCTGAATAGCTCTGCTCCTTTCTGCTGAAACAGAGTGGGTGCAGCCAAGATAAAAAGACAGACGTGTCCACTCCAGCCCCGCTGGAAACGTGCATTTGTTACAGGTTATGCAAAAAAAAGAAAAGAAAAAAAAAAGACAAGGTGGGAAATTCTCTGCAATATAAATCTCTTCCTTGCAAAGAGCGTTTACTGGCTTCTATCAGGCACTGTCTCTGTTCCCGGTGGTGTCTGCACACTTAGGAGACACTAATGAATTCACCAATCTCCAGCTCCTGGAGAGGAACCCAACCATGGCAGGAGGTGGGGTGTCCCGAGGGTCCCCTGGGAGCCACCCCCGGAATCCTGCCCAGGCTCAGCATCACCACAACAGGGACCTGCACGGGTGCAGCGCTACGAGCTAGGTTTTAAAGCGTATCGAGGTGCTCCACACTGTTGATTTCATGCCATTGATTCCATGTCAGCACATCTGCAAGCCCAGCTAAGTGCCTGGCTGTGTTTTTAAGCCCTAAACACGAGGTGAAGCAGTGGCAACTCTCCCCCCACTGGCAGTTTGTACCCTGACACTGAACCCAGCATCCCCCTGGGGCTGGGGATGCAGGTGGGAGCCCACAGAGGTGCTGCTGAAACACGTGTAGAGCTTTGCCAACCCAGGACAAGGTCCTTCTGCTCAAAATTACCAACTAGAATCAGAGAATCATAGAATAGTTTGGGTCGGAAGGGACCTTTAAAGTCCACCTAGTCCAACTTGCCTGAGTAGGGACATTTTCAACTAGATCAGGTTGCTGGGATCCTCGTCCAACCTGACCTGGAATGTTTCCAGCACGTACACTCCAGAATATCTCTTTAGCTGCCTCTCTCCTTAGCCTGGTCTCACCTGCCCCTGTATATTCCTGATTATGGCCATGGGACGCATTTACCTACCTCAGCTCTGAGCTGTGGGCAAAGGGGTCACCTTAGCCCGGGGCATAAAACTGATGAAGCTGTTCTTGATATGCAGTAGCATGACATGGGTAGAAGGAGCATCCGTCTTCCCACAGCCTTCAGACAACAAACAGATAAAGAGAGATCCCACCAAGAAGCAGAGAGCTTTGCTGGCCTCACTGAGACATGATTTCTGGGAATTTGCCTGATGTATTCAAACCCTCTCAGCTCAGGAGAGCAAGGTATCAACAAAAGGATGCAACGAGCTAAAATAACAAATCCTTAATGTCTTGCAAATTCCCCTTGCGGGGGACCAGCCTTCCTCTAATCACAGATCTGCTCAACGCTGCCTTCCGTTATCACAGCCCTACATTGCTGTCACTTTATCTCCTTCCTTCCATTTCCCTGGAGAGAAAGGTTGTATAAAAGCTCATTGATTAAAAAAAGGTAAAAAAAAAAAAGGCAGCAGCAGCTGATAAGGGTAAACCAGTGTTGTTTGCAAGTGGTGAGGCTGCATCACATACACATTTAGCTGGAGGCACATTCACAACAGCTCTTCAGCAATGCAAAAGCGTTGCTCTTACACAGGGCAAAGTGGTTTCTTTCTTGGTGTAAATCTATCAAAGGCACTCAGATGCTGGGGGGGAAAGTTTAAAATGGATCCTTTAAGGCCCCTAGTGAGCTGGTTCCCTGCAGCTCTCATGGGCTTCCCACCAGGGATGGACAACTACAGCCCCTGTGAGCCTCATTCATCTGTTCCTCATGAGATCCAAACCACGCTCCAAACACCATCAGGTTTTTCTCTGTTTCTATGGGGCTGGCAATCAGTAAAAGCAGGAAGATTTACTCTCCTGGGGGCAGAAGGGACTCTTGTCACCTACTGCTTCCCTTGGACACGTCACAGCTTTACTCAGAACAGTAGCTCACAAGACAGGATTCTTGTGTCTCCCTACGCTCTGGCACAAAGCAGCAGCCTCGAAGCACCCACCAGTCCCACCAGTCCCACCAGTGCTCCCCTCTGTGGGTGAGGAGCTGAGCATGGGGTGGTGGGCTGGGAGCAGAGCTGGGGAGGGAGTCCAAGATGCCCAAGTCCCCCCCTTAAGCAGACCCTACCAGCTCTCCCAGGGGAGTTTTCAAGCCCTGGCTGTGATTGCCTGAAAGCTGCTGCTCAATTGCCCAGGAAAGCCCCCTGAGCAGCCCAGCACCCATGGGTGCTGAGCCTTTTGCAGCAAAACTGCTCTCCTGTTGGGATGGCAGGAGCGTGGGACGCTGTGGGCATTTTGAGCCACTCAGGGACAAACGTACAAGAGGAGAACACGACCTGCTGCTCATCCGTGAGCCCACGACACAGAGGAAGCTGGTGAGAAGCACCTTTTGGGGCGTGCTCGGAGGATCTGTTTTCACTCCAGTTTCCCCAGCGCTACTCAGGCTCCTGGCCTGTGGGGACCAGTGTGTCCCTGTTCCTAGAAAACAGCCCAAATCATCCTCTTCCCAAGTGGCCCTCCAGGCTGACCCAGCCAACCGCCTCCGACCTCAGCAGAGCAGCACTGAGACACCACCTCCAGGCACGCAGCCCCTTCCTCCAGACGCACGAGGCATTTTCCAGCAGGAGAAGACACGCTTTTCTCCAGCCAAACCGACTGCTACCATCCTCCCAGGACACTAACACCCCCGCTCCATATTTCTCCTAAGGTCCAGCCCATGAGCGATGTTGAGCAGTAATTTATCCACCAACGCAACCACCGCCCTGACACCAGCACTGTCTCCTCCTGGACTCAGTAGTTCTGCTTGAGCTGTTGCTGTTACAGCCCAACACCTTCCCTGCTGGGGCTTCCCAGGAAGCCCAGGGCTGATCCCTATCCCACATCCCGGTCCCAGCCCTCCCCAGAGAGAATGGGGCTGCAGCGGTTGGGTTGTGCCCTGCCATCGCTTCTATCACCCATCCATGAGCCCCCTCCATCCCAAAATCCACCTGGGACAGGGTGGCAGGGCTCTGTCCCCACCTCTGCACTGGGATTGTGGGCTGGGATTTTGTGGAAGTCAGAGGAAGCTCATTCTATCAGGAAGAGTCAGGGAAGGCTCATTCTATCAGGCAAACACGAGCTGGCAGGGCATGGCCGAGTTAAATTCCCCTTCGAATCAAGAAGTGACAACCTCTCCGTTCCTCCAAGGCTCCTCTCTTAGGAACATTAATGGAAACGTTAAAATCCCTGTATAAATAGTGATCTTTAAGAGTGTAAACAGAATAACAGATTGAACGTGCCATTATTGATTTTTTTTTTTTTCCCCTTCACACACATGCCAGGGTCAGGAAGCGTTTTCACTCTTGATCCATCAATAACGCTTAGGAAGCCCAAAATGCAAACCAGGACCTTGTCTAAGGAAAAAGCTGCAGCACTGTGGAGCATCGGTGCTTCCCGGAGGATGGGGAGAGGGGAACCAGGTGGGAACAGGGCACATCCCCTCTCCTTCCCTCCATCCCGTGGTTACTGCAGCAGGTCCCTGGTCCTGTCCTGGGAGCTCCAAGTTGCACCCTGAGCTCTGGGAAGCGAACACACAGCGGGTGAGCAGCCCCCACGGGAGCAAATCTAAGCCAAAACGTGCTACTTGGAATGTCAGTGAATCCCCCTGAGCAGGTAATTTGCAGCAAACAGCAATCCTCAGCAACCAGGCAGCAAAGTGTCTGTAAGGTTGTTATCCCAGTGTAACTCAATTAACTACCATTTTCACTGGTTTACACTCCGGAGCGATAAACAACATTGGAAATTCAATCCGTGCTGTTTGCTGTTAAATGACCAAATAAATCACCCTCTGGGGCGAGCGGGAAACACTCCTGGGCCAACCCTTGTGAGACTCAGCCTCCTCCTCCAGGAGCACCCAGGGGTGCTGCAACACCCCGAGGCAGAGAAGCCGCCCTGACCCCACGCTCACAGAGAGAAGAAGAGAAAGAAGGGGCACAGCCAAAAAGCCCAAATAAAGCCTTGGAAAAAAATGAAAAAAAACAAACCCAAACCCAAAGTTTCTAGAAGATGCCTGCAAGCGCTGGCCATCCTAGCTGCCTCAGTCAGTCTTACCAGGGCTACTGGGTGGATGTCCCAGTTAGAGGACCTGACCATGAGGGGGATGCAATGAGCCCATGAGCAGAAGGAGCTAACAGTCTAGGAGCTCTCCAAGATCTGCTTTTGGAGGCCTGTATAGTTTGGGAGTTACTTCCCAAAGTCTGCCCAGGGTCTGTGGGAGGATCATCGCAGCTTCCCTGGCTCTGGTAGCTCAGCCTGGGCCGGGCAGCTCCACCAAGGGCAGCTGGAGAGGGGCTGTGGGGACCAGAATGGTTTTGTTTAAAGAACTATCCCTGGGAAAGCACTCCTACAGCCCAGGCTTGAATCCAGGGTCTTGCTGCTGTTCTCTCCCCCTCTCATACACAGCTCCTCCTCATCTTCAGGAGATGGGCTGAAGGCTATGGATGCAGCAAGTGGATCCCTCCTCTCATCTCACCCATCTCTGCCTTTGGCAGGGGAGGAATGAGAAAAGCCATTCACAGGGCAGAGCTACCCAGTGTTGGAGGTGTGGGGCTGCCGGGGGAGGGGAGGGGGTGGGAAGGAGGGGGTGCAATGTGACCTTGGTCAACCAGCTGCTCCTGGACCTGTTCTCCATCCTTTCTTATCTTACCCACCGCAGGACTGTCATTCCCGAGATGTCCGTGTGGTCCCCACGCGACAACACTCCAGGTATTGCTGACACAGAAAGCACCAAGTCATCACAACCTCCATCATTTCTGTCCCCATTAAGCTCTCAGGGTGAAATCCCGGTGGGCGAGGACCAGGAAGGTGTCACCTCCCCAACCCTGCTGTCCTCCCAAAGACCTACCACAGGAGAGAGACCACAGAAAGCGAGGGCACAACTCGCCTCAGCCTGTCCTGCCCCCGAACCAAACCCGGGCACATCAGCGCTCGTTAATAAATGAGAAATCAGGCCCTGCCCTCTCACTCAGCCCCGGAGGGGGGGGGGGGTATATCCCGGAGGGAATCTCGGAGCCCCACTCGCTGCACGCTCCTCCTCCTGAGCACCCAGGCTTACACGGAAATTCGCTTTTCCCAGATTTCCAGCAAGAGGGATGTGGGAGGGAAGAGGGTGGAAACGCAAGGGGAAATACAGGGGAGGGGGCTGCTCACGGAGGCGTCTCGGAACAAGCAACAGCAATCCCACCAGGAGAGAGGAGAGAAACAAAGCGTTACCTTGGCCAAGGGTATAAAGTGCTCAGAAGAGATCTGATCCTCCGTGAAGTTACCTGAGAGTGTAATTTCGTATGTGCTACCGAAATAGACTGCAGAGCAGTTAATGTGTTTAGATTATCTAAATTGCTTAACAAGAAAGTCAATAATGTAAGTAGAAATTAAATCAAGTCAGAGCGAGGCAAATAAACTTGGAGGGGGGAGATCCCCCGCCGCTGCGGGGGGCAGTGCCCTCCTCTCCCCCCCCTTCTCCACCCCCAGTTTGGGGTCGGACCCTGGGTTTAGCTCCAGCTGTGTCTCCCCACAACAGACCCACCGGCTTTGGTTAATCCATGCTCTCTGAACGAGATTCCAGATGAATCTCTGGGGTTTTTAGCACCGCTGGTTACTTGGAAGGGGGGAGGGGGGGATTCCCTTGGGGGGACGGGAGATCCCAGTTCCTCGGGGAAGGGGAGAGATGGGGAGGACCGATATCCTGCGCGCGGCATCGTCTGGACCAAACCGCGAACCCGCACCGTCATGCTCTTCTCAAGGGGGGGGTTGCAAGATGCAAAAGGGAAGGGAAAACAAAAAAAAAGGAAAAAAAAAAAAAAAAAAAGAGGGAAACCGAGTCACAGCCCCCCCCACCACAGGCACACCTCCAAGGGGCACGCAGAGACCTTTGCTGCTGCGCCAGGTCCAGCCAGCACCGGGATCGGCCACGGATGCAGAAGCAGAACGGGTGCATGTGTTTGCTTTGCATAAGCGTGACGTGCCAGGGGCACGCGGGCATCGCTTCCCTGCGTTTCACCACAGTCCATCCCCCCGCCCCCCCCCCCCCTCCGACACCCCCCCGGCTTATGCAAACGCTGCAAAAAGTCACATGCCCAGCCCAGAGCCCGATCCCGAAGCATTTACACCATGAGCAACATCGGTCACGGGAGCAATCCTCAGCAGGACTGCTCCTGGGATTAATGTCACACAGAGCATAAATATTTACAGGATCAAACCCGGCTGTGCCAAGCTCATCCCTTCACAGCCCCGGGAAAGGGGGGGACACAGAGGGGGGAGATGTCCAGCCTTAGCATCTCTGCCTCCAGACGGGATGGGTGGTTTGACATCGATGGTGTTTAGCCAGTGCCACCATGTTGGGCTGAGCCTACCTAATTTTTGCATGCATGCACGAAGCCTTTCTTCAAGATTTGACACTCTGTTCTGAAGCTCTTCGTAGTCATAGGCGCCAATCTCTTCCTGGAGTTCGTTTAGAACTGACGTCAGATTCTGGACCTCCTCTTTAAACTGCAATACCAATTTTGCATCGGCTTTGTACTCTTCCAACACTGGTATCAAAGGCCTAAGTTCCTCCATTTTCGCTTTTATTGCCTGCAAGGTTAAAATAAGCTTGGTTCAGTGCTATGCGTGCAAAAATCTGCAACACTCTGCCTCGACCTGGTCGCTTCCTACGTGAGTTGCAATGTTCATATCCCACAATTATTAGCATTAAAATTATTTTAGTTATTATTTTTTGGTCCAAATGATGTATTGGAAAGAACATATTAAACAGGCTGCAGAACACCAAAATATTTGGGAAAGGCCTTTATTTGTCATTTTTAGAATGCAACATCTTAGGGTTACATGCTTCAGATCACATACACAAAGAGTTCTTTTTTTTTTTTTTTCTTTCCAAAAAATAAAATAAAATAATATATATATATGCATTGACAAGGGTTTCAAACTATTCATGAAATGCATCTACAATTGCATGCAAAGGAAGATCTCGGCTGTGTGGTTCAAGGTTCCTTAGTGAGATATGGTGCTAATTTGGAAAATAATCAAAAAAATAAATGCATGGTGCAAAATGCTCTGTGGCCCTCTTTTCATGGTTACATGGGAGTGAACTGCTTCTTCAGTCACTGCAGCATTGAAAAAACTTGCTTTTAAGTTAGCCCTGTAAGCAAGAAAATGAAATACTGTTGAGGATCTAGCTCACTAACCTGCCTTATATAGATAGCCATTCATAGACAAATACTCTTACCGAACTAAAGAGAAAAAAATAACCAAACCAACAAAAAAAAACCCCAAAACACAAGAGCTCCAAACCACTCACATTTTAATGCTGGCATTAGCAGAAACAAAATGCTGTGGCTGTTATTTAAAATGGTGCTTTGGCAGCAAATTAGACAAAAATTCCTCACTGTTTTTAGGCATGCTCTTAAGAACATAAAAAAATCAAAGCCATTATTGAATTTATTTTGCAGAAACAAAGTTGGAGGTTTTTTTTTTTTTAATTATTTTTAAATTAAATGAAGGCCTCGTTTAAAGGCACGGTATGCAGCATTTTGTTGAAGATGCTTTGCTCCAGCAGCTAATGAGTAGACATAAATATGCATGCACCTACCCGTTAATGAAGCATGTTAGTACACACCGTATACCTGGTGCTGCTTAAACTATCACACGGTGGCCAAGGGCTGTGACATCTGGCTGCTGCTGCAGAAGCAGCTCGGGGGTGATGGGGATCAGAAATTGGTCCTCAACCTCATTTCTTCCCTTCCCATCCCCTCCTATTTAAGTCAAGAAGCTTTCCCTCCTGCTGTTTGCGGGAATGTGGGGAATATATCTGTTTTCTGATTTACTCGCACTTCCTGGTGCAAGCTCCCAGGCAGGCAATGGGGAGGATTAAACTCATTGAATGGAGGGAATAAAAGAAAAAACAAAAGAAAAAAAAACCAAAACCACTCATGCTTAAATCAGAAAGATGATCCTTACATCCAGACCGCGGAGCTAAATTTAGGGTCCTGCAGTAACCAGAGATAGGGGGTGGAGGAGGTGGAGTTGGTGAAAAGTTTTAAGAACCTTCTTCCCAGCTTTTTATGATGTCATCTTAGTATTTCAGTATTAATTTATCAATTAAAAGATTCTGCTTTAAAACACCAGCCAGCTGGGCAACTGCCTGAAAATGAGGAAGGGAATCAGCTGGGTGGCCGAGTCGAAATGTCCCCAGATTTCACTAGAATTCTTGTCCGTTTGGTTTTTCTATCTATTAATCCAAAGCATTACTAAAAATTAAGATTCCAAATATTGCTGGCAGCCTCTTTTGGGCAATTTTGTTTGTTCTCAGTCGTGTTCTTGAAAGTTTTGACCACGGCTCGCAATGACGGCTTCATTTAAAAGGCTGATGTCTTCACTTCTCATTTGTGTGACACCAGGACAAACCAGGTCTAATCCATCAGAAGGTGCTGGCGCTGCTGCCACCACCATTATTTCTAAATTGGATATTTGCACATCCTTGAGATGTGCAGTTTGCCAGCCCGAGGACAGCTGCAATAGTATTTTTTGGTTTTTGTTTTTTTTTGAGGGGAGGGTAAGGGGGGGGTTGATTTGTTTGATGGATTACCTGTTGCTAGAACCAGCCCCAGGAGGGCAGTGGTTTGGTGACAGCCTGCTGTGGTTTGCCACATTCTGCAGAAATGGGAAAGGAGCCCCAGCTCTTGGTGTTTCCCAAGAAAATCAGGTCCTGGGCACAATGTGGGGAAGGGCTGCCTGGCCCTGGAGGGAAATTTGGGTGGCCCTGACCTCAGCTGCCCCAGGGTCTCCCCTCTCATGGAACAATCCTACCTTGCCTTGTTTGGGCCATCCAAGGGGGTTCATGGCTACAGGAAAGCTGAGATTTACACTTTTACCCTAGAGAAAAATGTACTGTGGCCAAGGATGCGATGCCACAACCCGGATCTGGCCGTGCTCTGGGCAGGAGGGAGCTCACGGGTGGGCAAACCACCGGGGCCAACAGCTACGTGAGCTACCAGGGAGCAGGGCCACCCCACAAAATCCCTGGCCATGGCTTCGTTAGCGGTTTGGAGAGCGGACATACCTTAAACTGCCTCGCCAGGTGCTGCTTGTGGCTTTCTTCCACTTGCTTAAATTTGGATTCCAGTCCCCTCATCTGGTTTTCCATCTTCTCGACGTACTGTAGGTCTCTCTGAGTCCGCCTGTCCAACACCTCTATCGACTGGGACATGTTTTGCACCTGCCAAACGAGAAGGGGCTCGTTAAGAAGGTGTTTCCCCAGCTCGTACCCCAGCACGGATGCTGACCTTGCCCTACGCAGCCGGCAAAGCTAAAGGGTAATCAGCCTGTGCCTTATTTACCCGTTAATCAAGAGCATCGCAGCCCTCGTGCTCTTAAAACAGAGCAAATTGGTTTCACAAACATTTGCTATTCCGCCGCGCCGCGGAGAATAATTTAACAATCACACATGCAAATAAGGGTTGTAGTCAAGGCTAAAAGGTGTCACTCTGGATGGCCTCTCCGAGAGGCTGGGGTGGCACCTGCCACCAGCTGGAGGAGAGGCTCTTAGCGGAGCAGAAGCACATCTGACTACCAGAAACACTTCTGCCAAGGTGCACATTATCACTTCTTCACGCACGCAAGTGACACTTACTGATTGCCTAAGTGCAAACTTTACTCCCAGCCAGTAAAACCTTCATTATCCCAACAGCCCGACTGCTTTCTACAGCAGCTGCCACAACAGACCCAGCTGCAGGTGAGGGCATCCCAGAGCTGGGAAGCACCGTGGGAAGGGGGGGTGAGGTGTGTGTTGTCCTGGCCCCACCGGTCCCTCCCCGCTCGGGCGGATGCGCCGCGTCGGCATCTTTTCTCGGTGCCGCATCCCCGGGCAGCGCCCATCTGGCCCCGCCGAAGGAATGATGCAAGAAGGGCTGGCTGGGCTCGCCGTGAGAAAAAAAAGAGCTGCTGGCACTGAAGGTGTAAGGAGAGGAGGGAAACGACAGCTAGGCTGACCTGGTTTTGAAGGCTGGCTGCCATCTGATTTCCTAAGATATTCCCTTCTCCCGTCTTTGAGAGGGGAAACGAAGCTCTGGCTTAAGCAGGCGCCTCAGCACCTGTTTGTTAAGCATTAAGCAACGGGGGTAATTTGCATGAAGCCTTTGCATCCCCTGATGGATGTGTTTGTAGCAGGGTTGGTACCTCGCAGGGCTCAGGTACCCTCCTGCCCCAGCGATGCCACTGTCGGCACCAGGAGGGACGATGCCCGTCTGCTGCGTCAGGGCCACCACTAAGAGCATCCCCCGCCCAAGTCTCCTCAGCTGTGGATGTTTGAGTCAAAAAACCCAAACCTGAGCCAGCCCCGTCCCTGCGGCTCCGCTCCCAGCCACTTCCCACAGCCCACGCTGCCACGTCTGCCCCCGTCTCCCTCCTGCCTCGCCAAAGCCAGGGCTGGGAGGGAGAAAGAACGGCACCAAGCGCATCGCTGCCTCCAGCAAAGGACTTACCTGGAGCGACGGGGCGAGGGGACGGCGGGGACACCCGCACGCAGCCAGGTCCCGGAGGCTACTTGCTGAAACCAGCATAGGTCAAACGCCAGCTCTTGGCGACTGCGTCTCCGAAGGGATCAAAATGCCCATTGCTCATGCACGATGACAAGAAAACTATTACAGGGAACTATTAAAAATGTATGGGCGACCCGCATTTCAAAGGCCAACAGCCAGGGAACATTTTGTACAACCGGTGAAACCGCTCCGGGGGTCTCACGGTCTCCCCTCAGCGAAGGTGAAGCTATTTCCAGTCTCCGAGTCCCAACACATCACCCAGAGGGGAAGCAGCACCCATCCTGACAGCCACCAAGGGCCTGCTCAGGGAGGCGTGAGGAGCAGGGAAGGGCAGGACGAGACCCTCTTGGTTGGAAGAAGAAAAGAGCAAACCTGAGCTGAGGCTCCCATTTAGCTCTGCCTCCCCTGGGGGTACCTGAGCTCTCAGCAGACATGGTTGGGTGCTAATTTACCTGGGCTGGATGTGGAGGAGTTTGAAGACCTCCCTCCACCCTGAGGCAGGAGAAGGGAAGTCTCGGACAAGGCACGACTGGTCTGCAGATATTTTTTACTCTAGTAATCCAGTCTCTGCTCCTTTGAGTCAAGCTGTATCTACACAGCAGAGTTGTTCCGATGGGTTGGAATTGGAATGACTTGTAGGGATGGTGCAAAGTTGATCTTATTTTTCCCACTAATGCCTGCCCCCAATTAAAGGCCAAGCTGCAAGTAATTAGAAAAGAGCATTTCTGTAATGATGTGCTGCTATGTGACCCTGCAGGGGCTGAGCAAGGCTACAGGGCCGGGGGTGGGGGGTCCTTATGCTGCCTCTTGGATGGTGGGGAGGGAGAGCCAGACTCCGCTAGGAAATGAATCAGAGCATCTCTCTCAGGCTCCTGCTCTGAATCACCGCTGGAGGAGTCTGCCTCTCCCCTGACTGCAGAGGAAAACAGCCTCCTCACATGTCTCTAAACCCAGACGCCTAAAATTAGCTGCTGTGCTATTTCGGGGAATCGGTTTTACAAGTCCAGACTTTGTTGCCTATATTGTTTTCAACCAGGCGAGATCCTGGCCAGACTTGTAAAGAAGCCAGCCTCCATCCCTCCTGATCTCTGTGTGCTTCACCAGCTGAAGATCTACTTGTTTTCCTTCATTAGCATATTAAGCCCTTGATCCAGCAAAGTACTTTGGCACATGATTAGATTTCAATGAGACTGTTCATAGCTTAAACTTAAGCATGTACATAAGTGCTCTAATGAACCAAGACTGAAGGATACTGTCTCCCAAATTCCCTCAGCTTCATCCATTAACCGCTATCCCCAAACATCAGCTGAAATGCTGTTTGCCTCCATTGGCGGAGCACGCACTCTCGACGTGACACCTCATTTTCCATCAAGCTAATGGGAGAGAGATACCTGCGATCGTCTTGGGGAAAAGAGTTAATTTTAGCATTTGAAATAGAAAATTGATACAAATGAGATTTCTGGCGCTGTTCTTGTCATCTCGTTTGACACAGAGTTGTTTCACAATTAAACCAGAGTAACAGAGAGTCAATATTGGCCTGATGACCCTACTGAGATTCATATGGCCAAAGCCATGGTTTAGACCCTGCTGAAGCTTCCCACGCCAGCTCAGAAAGGGATGTTCTAAGATCATCTCTGGGGTTTGAACGAGGATGAATCTTTAGCTTTGGGAAGCTGGACAGACTATGGAGAAATAGCACCAGGGATATTTTCATGGTCTACAGGAAGAATTAGCAGAGATGGACTCAGCTGATGGACCAGAACATGAGAAGTTCATCTCATAAGGTCTGTAGAAGACAAAGCAAAGGCTGAGAAGAGATGTCACTGTCCTCCCTACACACACCTCGGAGTGAATATCAAAGGAACAGAAAGAACTGTTTAATCTGGAAATCAGTGCTGGCAAAGAATAAGAATTGGCAGGAAACCAAAAATGGTTTAACCATCAGAGGAGGAAGTCCTCCCGGATAACAGGGCCAAAAAAAAAAAAAAAAAATATCTGTTTGAAGATAAAACATAATCTGTTTATGAACAGGATTTAGGTGATGTCTTGGTCTGGATTCAGTCCAGGATCTGGACTCAGCACCTGACACATATAAGGCTGGAAGGACTCCGTGTGCTCCAGCCAAAGATGAGCTCAGACACCTCGGTGGCAAACCACGGGCTGAACAGTTTGTGCGGTGGCGAGCAGCCCTGGCTCACCTCACCTCCCTCAACGCCTGCTCCTGCGGCTCACGGGGTGCTCAGGATTCTCTCCCAAACAGCACGGACTGCAGTTTCTCTGCACATGCCTGTGCCCGTGTGCTGAGGGTAGACGGGGTCTTGGCAGCTCTGAGCCTCCAAGTACATTCTGCTGCCGAAGCCTCCGCGCAGAGATTTTCACTGAAGATGCTGGAACCAGTTTCTGTCCACACACACACACACACACACACATGCAAATGCGGCTTATTCCTACCCATAAAAGCAACGTCTTATTATTTCCATAGGTGACTGTCAGGTGTTCTCCTTTAAAAATCCAAACACAATTAGCTCTTTGGCACATTAGGCTTCTTCATCTGCTGGCAGAGAGAAACCGGGAGCTGCGAGTTTCCCCCCCCCCCATCACAAAGCTAGAGTTAAAATGTCAGAGGGGGGAAGGAGTTTTGGGCTTTGAAATCCTTCCTGGGAAGCTGGAAACTCTTCCCTGCTGTTGAGTTTTCCTACGGGGATTATCAGTTCAGCTTTTGTCAAGATCCAATGTCTGGCACTAAGAGCCTGCTCCTTATTTTGGGGGTTTCTCGTAGGTTAGCAGAGGAGCGAGATGCAGATGGATTAACAGGCAGGTACCATATCCCTAGAACACGCCTCGAAATACCGCTCCTCCCTCACTTTACCCATTGGCAGCCGCAGAGCTGCATAAAGGGGAAAAAAATAAATAAATAAAAAAAAAAATCACTGAGCACTTACACCCTCTGCACGGGAACTGATGTTATCCCAGGTCTCCTGTGCCCAGCTCCCCCCCGTCCATTAGCAGAGGGCTTTGGGTCAAATCCTGCTTGTTTAATGCACAGGAGCAGTTCTGGGAACACGATGGCTCTCAGACACCCATGTCAGCTGCTAATATAACGTGTGCTGCCTCTCAGGAAAATGTGCTGTTGGACCCAGCTTAGAGAAATAAGAGCTTGAGTGGGATTATTTTTAGAAGCCTTTGACATACCAAAAGAAGTGTTTTAGGGCTAGATGTTTCCCGCCTCACTTTATTGTCCTTATTGCATAGTTAAAAAAAAAAATCAGTTAAGTGTAGGTTTAATATTATTGTGAGTGGACTAATACATCAACTTCCCCAGAGCAGCAGGATGAAATTTATTTTGTCATGCACCACGCATGCCAACACAGCATTAGGGCATGAGGGATAATTACATATCCAGCACAGGAGTCCACTTATATTTTAAAGAGGAGAGCACCGTTTCACATGAAACAGCATTTCTTCTATGAAATCTATTATCTGGAAAATTTCTTGTTATCGGGAATGTTTCCCTAATGAGATTCTTTGATCTCTTCGGACAGCAGACTATTAAAAACTAATCAAGTGGATGTCAACATTAGAAAGAAAACCACTAACTGTCATTCCTGTGCTATTTGATGTTGACAGCTTCTACTGTTTTACTCGACCTTTTTAATATCAGCTTGGCTAGGAATGCACGGGCTTTGGGCTTTTAATTCTATCTTCTCTCATCTTGTTGAGGCTCATCCTTTGAAACCGCTTGTGTTAACATAATCAAAAAGAATGAGTAAATGACATCATTTTTTTTTTTTTTTTAAGCAATGTGGTCCAATATTTTTGCTCTGATCTCAGCAGTTTTAACCTGGCCTTAGGCCACCGTCTCTTTTTCCCCTGTGCCTCAGAAACACTTCAGAGATTTACCTCCCGTCTGCGGCGGATTATTCCCCACCACGGGCGTGGGGACAGCTACGGCACGGGAGGGCTGGCCAAGGGGTCTGTCTTCCCTGGAAACCAAGGCTCAGCCCAGCCCACTAGAGTTTTTACCCCCAACATCATGCCCAACCAAACCACCTCTCCCAGAAGGGGGTCAACCATTACCTTTTCTAATAGTTGTCTCAGCTGCTTTGTCCTGGCATCACGCGAACACATCGTCTGTTGAGGTGCCACCACTGTGCATATACAACGTCCCTCGCTATCCTGGGCAGAGCTGTAGACCTGCCAGCTTTCTTCTGGGTTGGTAGGCAACACCTAATTAACACAGGGAAAGAGGGGTTAAGTAAATGGGGGGGGGGAGGCCTGGCAGGGGGATGGGAGGTGAGGAGGAGGCAGGATGGATGTGGCGGATACTGGAGCCCTGCTGGAAGCGGAGGGAGGCTCCTCCGAGGGCCCAGCTGGCAAAATTCACTTGTAATGCAAAAATATGGATTGGGGACAAATAAAAGAAGGGTCTGAAAAGGAGAGCGAGAGCTGAAGCAAGAAGGCAACGCGAGCGGGAACGCACGGACCCGAGGAAAGCCATGAAGCAGCGAGGGCTGGAGGGAGCTGTGAGACACCGAGCGCATCGGGGTGGGGAACCCGCTGCCCGCCGGGCATTACAGAGCACTTGTCTTCTCCTTGACAGCGTGAGAAGGATGAGCCCGAGCCACCAGCGAGGATACGGTGTCCTGGCTGAGAGCTGAGCAGCGGTCAATGTGCCTCTGCAGAGCTCCCCCGGATCCGGCAGCAGGAAAATCAGCGCTTCTGAGTAAACGGACACCAGGAATTATGTTTCCCTTCTCCTCTGCCAGACTCTCCTGGGGAGGGAGAGGTCCACCAGACAACCGTCTCCCTCCAAACCTTCTGTGGGTCCCGGGCTGGGGGAGCCCGGTGCCCAGCCCTGCCAAGGATGCCGGCAAAGAAGGGATGGGGTCCAGAGGGTCCATCAGTTCCTCCCCCTGAGATTCCAGGACATGCCATGGAAAGGGAACCCAGCCACAAACACAGCACGTTCCCCAGCCCCCCTCCTGCCCCTTGCGCTCTCCAAACCTCTCTGATCTTAATTTTCCTTTGATCTCCCACTACTTTGCAAAATACATTATTTAATCACAATTCGGCCTCCCGTCACTTTGAAGGCACCACCGTTTTGCCAACCAGAAGGGAAACCTTCTTTCTACAATTTCAATCTATTCCAAATAACCTTGCAAACACCCCCGGCTGACAGGCACGGCTGGGCGGGCAGACCAAAAATTTGATTCTGTAGCTAAAACAACCAAAAGGAACACAATAATAAATGGGTCTCATAATCCCTGGTAACAATGAAAAAAAAATAATAAAAAAATATCTCAGTTTCATTGACGATCAGCAGAACCACTCCATGAAGCAGCAGAGCTCTAACACCTCAGCTCTTTTGGAAGGCACAAGCGTGCAGCCTGGAGGCAAAAGGTGCCCATTTTTTTCCCTGCTAAGGGGAGACAGAGGGAAAGGACTGGATTTCTCAGCCATTTCCAAAGTGGCAAGACCAGGCACCGTAGCAGCGTCGTGTCCCCCCCCCCCCCGCCTCCTCCCCAGCCAAACAGAGACAGGGTACATACGGCACCACCGCCACAAATACACCGCAACTTCTCCTCCGCATTTTCCATCCCATTAACGACTATCGATTAAAGGCAGGGAAGTGAAATGAGATCTTTGCGGGACCTGCTGTCCCGACCTGCTGTCCCCAGCCACGAGGGAAACTTTGCCTGAAGGCGCAGGGAGGCGGGGGGGGGGGGAGGGACGGGACACACACCGCCGGGTCACCCCCAGCCTGGGGCTAGCGATGGCTAAACCTGAGCGCAGGAGAAGAGGTGCTCCCCGCATCACCACCCCGCTCCCCCAGCTCCTGCCAGCGCCCCCCCACACCGCCCCAGCCCCACACCGCCCTGACCCCGCTCCTGGCGGGGGGGGGGGGGACACGACACTTTGTAAGTGATGCTCCCCCTTCCATCACCCGGAGGGGGGCCCTGCATCTCCCGGGGTGCTGGGGCGGGGGGGGGGGGGGTCCCTCAGGGCCTGCCGATCGGAGACAGACAGCCGGGGGGGTCCCGGGAGGGTGGGGGGGGCACCGGGCAAGGAGGGATTTAGGCAGCCCGGGGGACACCCAGGTGAAGAGAGAACGGGCAGCCAGCTTGGGGGGGGGGGAGTGGGGCGCTGCCGCCCCGGGAGGTAGGGATGCTCCAGGCAGCACCCCCCCCCCCTCCTTCATCCCCGGTGCCCCCCGCACTTACTCCCGTGCTGCGGTCCAAGGTGCCGCCCGTGGCCGCCGTGAGTTTGGTGGTGTTGAGCCCCACGAGGGAGGGCAGCGTCTGCGACATCCAGTTGGTGATCATGGCCATGGTGCTGAGGACGACTCCAATCTTGAGTAAAGGCACAGACATGTCTGCGGGGGGGGGCGCCAGGCACCCTTCATTCTGCACCGGCGCCGGGCTCCATGCCGCTGGGGACGGGCTGCTGCGCCAGTCGCCCGGCCGCCGCCTCCGCTCGCCACCGGCCCATCATCATCCTCTTCCTCCTCCTCCTCCTCCTCTGCCCCTCCGTGGCCCTGCCCGGCGCTAGCGATGGTGCTCCCGGTGCCTCTACCGGAGCCGGTGCCGTCGGAGCGGGGCTGCCTCCTCCCCTGTGCCCGCCGCCGGGCGCGCCCCAGCCGGAGCGGAGCGAGCGGCTGCGGGAGGCGGGACGGGACCGGGGCGGGAGGAAGGGAGGGAGGGGCGGCGGGATGCGGGGGGGGGGGGGGGGGGTTGGTGGGGGGGAAGGGGGGGGGGGGGGCGTGAGCACCCAGCCAGCCG